>CAJNDV010030901.1:35203-52978 GCA_905221635.1 Symbiodinium sp. CCMP2456 | reverse complement strand
GGTTTAGGGGTTTAGGGTAAGGGGTTTAGGGTTTAAGGGCTTGGGGGTTTAGGATTTAGGGGTTTTGGGTTTAGGAGTTTAGGGTTTAGGGGTTTAGGGTTTAGGGGTTTAGGGGCTAGGGACTTATGTGGCTGTGACAGTCTTTTAACGCGAGTGAATGAATTAGATTGCATGAGGCTTTGCAAAAGGTTGTGGTACGCGGTTTGCAGTTGGCGCTTTAGGGCTTTGGGATCAGAAGGTTTGGGGCTTGCGGCTGTTCGTAGAGGCCTAGAAAAAGTTTCTTCTTCATGAGCTTTTCAGTTCGGCCACTTGGTCTTTCGATAACTCTCGTTATCATTTGCGCATTCAGCTTCGTACCTATCTTGCTCTTCGGACACTGATGCCAAATCCTTCGGCGGCTCGGATGGCATCGGTGGAGGCTCGTTGGTGCCAACATGACCGCCGCGGAATCGTCGATCCCCAGGCACAACATGGGGGTTTCCGAAACTAGGGGACCCCAATATAGTAGCCCTAGGTAGTAGGATCTTTATTACAGGGACCCCCAAATAAGGTGCCCCTTTTAGTCGGAAACTCCCACATCTTCGCAAGTGATACGGACACTCTCCTCGTCATCATCCGAAGTGCAATCGCAGTCACTGCACCACTCGGTCAAAGTATCCATGCCCTAAGTCTCCCATGTATCTCCCATGTACCTATATAACATATACATAGGCTTTGTAATTCAGGTATCAGGTACCTATACAACCACCCCATTTAAGGCCATATCCTATCTAGGTACATGGATACACGGAGGCTCAGGGTCGCAGACGTACGTACTACCCAGAGACTCCGGTATCCCTAAGAATATACCTTAAATCATATTAGGGATCCTACTATAACTTAAGGTATATTCCTTAATTGCGGGATATTGGAGTCTCTGAGTAGATGGTCGAACCACTTCCTCTTGGACTCTGCGCACGTCGGATTTGGTTCGAGAGCGTTGAGGGCAACCTCGGAGTGCGATTTGCAAAAAAAGGCAGTTTGCAAGTAGAACGAGGTTTTCAGGGTTTGCTACTTCCGGCTATAAGGCCTGACTAGTTACCCAGAATGAGTTGGGTCCATACGAGAACTATAGGTTCATGCACGTTGATATTATGGTTGATGATATACATCCTGCATTACCCATAATAAGAAATAGACAATAACTTCCATAGTCTAGGGTCCTTACGGAAATGCAGGATTTATGTCATCCGCAGTATGTTTTTTTCTGCAGACCTCTATACGTTATGCTCCACCCTTCGCCCATGCCATAACATGAACCACCTCCGGGGCAGACAAGGAGCGACGCCCGCACATACTTGCACCGGAAGCGGTTAAAGATTAGGTTTTAGGTTTTGGGGTTTAGGGTTTGGGGTTTGGGGCCTAAGTTTAGGGTTTAGGGTTTAAGTACAGGACTACCTTTTGCTGTTTGTTCAGTGTTCTGGGCTTCGACCAACTTACCTGCTCTCGAAACTCCATAGCCTACCCCTCGCCCTGAAGCCTGTAGCCTAGATGACTAAACAGCACAATCCCAGAAAGCCGAAAACTCCAGATCACCCTCAACCCTAAGCCCTGAACTCTGAACCCTAAACCCTCCAGCTCACAAGCAGATAGCTCCATCAGCACTTTTTAACATGCAGCCAACCCTGAAACCCAGAAAAATCTTGCAACAACAAACCAGAACAATCAGAACCTGGGCCAAAGTGCTAGCATCAAACCCTAAACCCTAAACCCTAAAAGCGCTCCACTTTAAGTGCATGAGGATAGTAATGCCTCAAGTTTCTGCATTTCTACTTCGTTGGGAGCCTCCAGCCGGCCAGGCAAGAAGACTATTTGGGAGTTTCCGAAAACAAGGGGTACCTTATTTTGCGGTCCTTATGATAAGGATCGTACTATATAGGGTACAGTACTATATCAAGGCCCCATATTTTCGGAAAACCCCATCTGTTTGAAGCCCCAAGCCTTAACCCCAGAAACCTCAGCCCCAAACTCTATACTCCAAGCCTGAAGCCCCAAACCTTAAATCCTTAGCTCTTACCAAACCCCGAAACACCGATAAACCCTAAATACTACCCCCTTTGTCCAAAATCGCCTCCCTCCCAGCGCAGCAGCAGCTGGGACCATAAGACGAGCATGGATCGTCTCCCGACCTTGAACAGCTTTAGGGCTGTAGGGCTTGGGCACGGTTTAGGGTTTAGAGTTTAGGGTTTAGGGTGTGTCTATGAGCTGAATGGATAAAAGAGTTTCAAGTTTCCGAAAGTTCACGCAAGATATCTATATTGATCTAGGGGGTAGATTTCTGAATTGAAGGTTCGATGCTTTGTTCGCAGGGTTCGTGTTCCCCGTTCGATTGGTAATGTACTACTGTCTATAGTCTCGTTTGCTGATGGTCAAGGTAAGATGACGAGTGGATTGCTACACGCTGGCCCCTTGGCGTCTGCTTTTGGTGGAGGGGTACCGACCCTAAACTCTAAAAACCCTAAACTCTAAACCCCAAAACCCTAAACCCCAAGCCGACTTCGCGTTCCCCATCGCAGGCTTTGAAGAAGTCGTCAGAAGGGCGTGAAGGAGTCAGGGCTTTGGGGGCCTGCGCCTGGGCTGGTGGGGTTAAGGCTCTTAGATTTAAGGGTTTACGGCTTAAGAGGATAGTGCTCAAAGATTACTCATTAAGCTTTCTTCGGGTTTTTCGGCAGGTTTTATCTTTCACCGCTTGAAAAACCCGAAGCCTGACCACCTACGTTTGCAGCTGAGGGTGTGGGGTTTGGGTTCGGGGCTTGCTACACCCCAAACCCTGTCAGCTCCGCTCGTCCTTCTGGGCCCTCCGGCCGCCTGTAACTGGAACATGTGTCAGACCTCGGATTTGTGGTTTTGGGTTCTAAGAACTTGGAATTTCTGGGGCTTGAGGTGCAGGTCTAATGCTTGGGGTTTGTGGTTAGGGCTTTGTTTTTCGGACTTTGGGGTTAGAGTGTAGGCAATGTAGGATTTCGGGTTGGGGGTTGGGGCACAAAAGTACCAGGACAGCACCTAAGGCATCATGGGCAGCGGGGAAGATAAACGGCTCATAATGGTTCTGGTTCACAAGTTGAAACCATCCACATCCTTCATGTCTCACCAGTCGGGACCAGAAACCGTGCAAGCAACCCGCACAACGGGTTCGAGCTTAGGGCTAGCTGGTTAGTTACCTGGGTTGCTGTCTTTCTGTCGTCTGTATGAGACTCACCCAAACCCCCAACACTAAATCCTAGACCCCAAACACTGAACGCTCACCTTACCATAAACAAACTCAAGCGTCGAAAGCCGACGGGCATTCCTAGTCACCGTAAACTCGCAGGGATCCTACTGCCGAGATCTATGTGCCATATATAATTAGGTTAATTAGGGTCGAGGGTTTAGTGTTGGATTTAGGATTCAGGATTTGGGCTTGTTTAGGAGCTGCAAGACATGAGTCACTCAGTATATACCTGGGCATCCAAGACCGCTGATGTTTAGCAGCTGTCGGGGAAATATGTGTAATTACTGCGCAAGTGTTACATGGACGATAATCTCCCTGGGCTTTCAAACCTACCAGGAACTAAGGTCGTTTTGCCCGGCAGATGTTCCATGAACCCGGAAACACAAAGAAAAGGCTGCAAGTGTCGGGCTCTCGGAGTTCCGCTGTATAGAAATATGGGAATAGAAAAATATAGCTAGGTTGTGGAGCCAATAATCTTTTGCACGGATTAGCAACCCCTCCCCACCCGCAAATATTCCGCCCGATTTTCCTGAATTGAGTTGTAGAATCGGAGAGTGGGTCAAGTTAGTATCTTCCCATTGCTGGACGTTTGCTTCTAAATGTTTGCTTTAGAGGGTCGCAAACCCTGCAATCCTGCGTTGCTGCAACTTGCAGCTCCCGGGCAACGCCTGCAGTGTCCTTTGTTCCCATAGTCCCTAAAAAGAAACTTTGCGAGGGAAAGCAACCCAACTCGCACGTTCTAGAACACTCTCGCTCTTGCAATCGCACAGTAAGGTTTCGGATGGCGGAAGAATCCGTAAACATAAAAACTTTGCGAGAGAGCAAGCAAGAGAGAGAGAGAGAGAGAGAGAGATCCGATACAGTTACAGGTCCCAGCCCTCTACCTCTGCAGGATCCCAAGAGTCTCCCTAATGACCCTTTACTGGGAGGCATGCTAGGTGTTCATATTAGGGTGGGGTTTACGAATCGGAGCAGGTGACTACGCAGGGTTCAGAACTCGTCGGATTTTGCTCTGGGAAGAAGGACCAGGACCAGGACAACTTCTTGCAATGTAGGCGACCCTAAACATGTTTTCCAGCCTGTAATCAACAACACTGGAGGCAGGGTAGACGTCCGTCAGCGCTGGCCAGTAGAAGGGATCGAAAAGGCTTATAAGATCACGGTCTAGAGACCAGTCATTAATAGCAACACATCCTGCACAAGGTGTTTGGCAAAACCGAAGCCTAAACTACCGTCACTGGAAGATAGTGGCTTTTTTCCTAGGCCATTCTGAAGCCAATAGGTCTGAGTTTGAGGACCTATAGTAGTAACTCAATCGAGCGGAAACAAAAACACCGAAAACATACTGACAGCCTGCAGGTCTGTAGCGGCTTTAAAAATTCAGGAGCCCAAGCCGCAAAAGCTCAACAAGTCATGCACAGTAGAGCCTCAACACCCGCGACCATGAAAGACCCCACGACCCACCACTTTGTAAAACCCTCATCGGCCTTCAGTCCTGACTTTCTGAACCCTAAACCCTCAACTCTACGCCCTAAACTCTAACCCCTGAACCGCCTGAGCCCTATAAGCCCTAAACCCTAAACTCGAAACCCTAAACCCTATGAACCTTAAGCCCTAAACCCTAATAGGCCTAAGTCCAGACTGATTGCAAGCTTCAGCTGCATGCGTCCCCGAAGAGGCGTCGCTGCTCGGCTGGGACTTAAAACAAGGGACTAAAGGAAGGACCCTTCAAGGGACCCTTGAGGTTATATAGGGGCTTTATGAGACTATATAAGGGGTATATAAGGGTTATATAGGGTGTTAAGGTTGGGGGTCCCTCCTATTGACCCTTAATTAAAACAACGATGTTCGCTTGACACATGTTGCGCTTCTTGTGGTCTTAGAGTTAACGTGATGAAGCTCTGATGAAGGGGTTTGTGGTTCTATGCAAACTACTATGCCTGCGGTAGGCCACGAAATATTTTACCAGAATTTGGCTACGTTGGCCACGCACTGCCCTAAAGCTTGTAACTTACACCATAATCGCAAAACCTCGAACCTGCACTCTGAACCCCAAAAAACCCAAAGCCCTAAACAGTTCCATTGGCCTTCAGGGGGCACCCGCATGACCTCCTCGAACAAATTCGGGGCCCGGCCCGCTGATGAGACAAGCGGCAGCAACAGTGGAACCCTAATATAGTACCCTACATAGTAGGATCCTTCTTAAAAGGAGCCCAAATTAAGGTCCCTTATTTTTCGGAAACTCCCATATCAGGGGAGATGTGCACAACATCGATGCCGAATCCATGGGTGTAGGGTTTAGGGTTTAGGGCTATGCCGCGCTTGCGGTGTCACTGACAACAGTTCTCGCCACTACATTGCATCTCGGTTTAGGGTTTAGGGCTATGCCGCTCTTTTGGTGTCATTGACAACAGTATTATGCTTCATGCGGTTTATGTGAAACTTCCAGGCACGAGGTGTTGGAGCATGGAGGATATGCTGTATAAGAGCGCATAGGATTTCAGGTAGCGCTTAAGGATCTAAGGTTTTAGGGTGTCGGAAGAAGGGCTTCGAGTTTAGCCACCCTAAACTCATACTGCAACTAAGCCCTGCACGTAGGAATATTGCCACGCTGCACTAGCAGACTGAACCACGAAAAGGGTACACTGGTACACTAAAGGCATTCAGACACTAAATCTACGAAAGTCCATATAAACCCTTACCCTAAACCCTAAACTTGTCAGAAAGACACTGCTCTAGACTGTGCAGGGCAGTGTAGGACTCGGAAATTTCGCGGCCTCGACAACTAAGATTGGGTTCGGAATGTATTCCAGCGTAGCCATACGGTGGCAAGAGAGGAATGCCATCAACGAGTGCAGACGCCTAAACCCTAAACCCCCAAAAAAACCCTGAACCCAAAACCCCCCCTCCCCTCCAGAAAAATAGAAATAAACGCTAAACTTGACGTTATCACTCTGTCGATCGCACCCTGCACCTGAAATCCAATGCCCCCAAACTCAGGGTTTATAATTTACGGTTCAGGGTTTATGGGTTTAGGAGTTTAGGGGTTTAGGGAAATCTGGACCCGATAACAGCTGCGCTTTTAGTACAGGGCTCCTCACCATGATTTCCGTATATAAGCCCTAATAGATGTAGGTTATTTGGGGTACAGGAACAGGGTTTAGGGTTTAGGGTTTACAGGGTTTAGGGGGTGGAAGCCAGATAGTTGGAAAAAACATTAGGTAAAGTAGAAGGAACCCCAGCACCATCCGATTCCCATGTTCCGACTTTCTGGGTTTCGCTATAGGGTGTAGTGGGCCAGAAACACCCTAAACCCTAAACCCCTAAACCCTAAACCCCAAAACCCCAAAACCCCGAAACCCCAAGACCCTAAACCGCTTAATCGGACGGCACAGAAGTCCATTTTTGCAGTTCGCAGGTTCGCGAAATGAGGTATGGGACTGTGCACCGGAGGGCCCAGGCTTCTATACCCACTTGTTCTACGGCCCAAGGCTTTAGGGTTTAGGATCCTTAGTTCTGTGGTCCGAGGGTTTAGGGTTTTGGGTTTGGGGATCCTTAGTTCCATGGTCCAAGGGCTTAGGGTTCAGGGATCCTTTGCTCTATGGTCCAAGGGTTTGGGGTTTTGGGTTTTTGGGAAGGATATGCGGTTACGATTCGATGCGTTCCGGAAGGGACCATATAAGGACTTTCGGGCTAATCGACAGTCATTGCTGGAATCAGAGGTACCTGCGGAGCCAAGTAACTATGCACGACTACTTCACATCTCGAATCTGCGAAACCCACATGGTTGTTCTCTAATTAGGGTCCTGTTTAGCGTCCTTTAATAAGGGTGCCATACTCTTGTGGGGACCTTTGAAGGGACCCGAATTTAGAGAACTACCCACGTCCTAAACCCTGAATCCGCTGCACGATTCAGCCTCCCTGAGTAGAACCTGAGACGGCTTTAGAATGTAGCCACTGCCACTATACGTCACCTAAGCCCGAAAAAACCTTCATGTAGGGGCCTTGATGGTTAGAACAGGGTTCTGGTCTCCTTTCTAGTATATGGATGTTAGGAACCCTAACGATAGTATTGGTAGTTCTATTTAGGCTTCTATATTAGGCTCGAACCTCAAGCCCCGAAGCCAGAAGCCCAGCTTCCCGTTCGGAGCCGAACACAGGGCAATTGAGATCTAATATAGGGACCTTGGGAATTAGAGTAGGGCTCCTTAAAGGGTTCCTTTCAAGGGTTGCTATAAGGCTACCAGAAGGGTTTAGGGTGTACGGGCCTTAAGAATTAGAACAGGGTCTTGGGGTATAGTATACTATAATTATAATAAGGAATCCCCAACACAAATCTAACTAGTAAGGCCCCTGCATTGTTCGACGGATATTCGAACAGGGCTTGGGTATGTCATATAGTGTGACCATGTAGTCAGGGACTATCAGGGGGATCCCATGACGCAGTATTCCGACCCCGAAGCCCCCCCACCCCGAAGCCCCCCAATCACTCGAAAACTATTACAACCGTTACAACCCCTATACGGGTAGTTCTCGAAATTAGAGTCACTTCTTAGGTCCCAAAAATAATACGGCATCCTTTAAAAATGACCCTAAAAGGGACCCGAATATAAAGAACTGGCCATATTAGGGCTGAGGGCATAGGATGGAAGGTTGCAGGCCTTTAGGGATTTAGGGTTTGGGTTTAGGGTTTAGGCTTAAGGCTTAGGTGGGAAGTGTAGTGCACCAAACTATGGCGAAAAGAGTCTTTGGGTCTTATTTACAGAATAAGCGTTATGTACAGAAAAATCATGTAAACAAAACCCTGATGGCTGATAAGGGTAGCAATTTCGGCCCCTATGGTACACCCTAAACCCTAAACCCCGCCTTAAACCGAAAAGACCGAACCCTCCGATAGGGTGGGGGCTTCTGCCGGGAGGGAGCTTGGCAAGTTTTTGGTAGAACCCACCTACCTACCTACCTACCTACCTACCTACCTACCCACCTACACACACACACACACACATATATATATATATATACGAATACGTTTTCTGAAGATACTGTAAAATTCGCAGGGGTTCCATGAACGTGGTGCTCCCACCCAGCCGTGCCCAGCATTTCCAGAAACCCCAAAAGCCTTATACAGAAAGGGATTATCATGTCCCGGATGCCGCTATGTTTTGAGGTCCATTGACATGAAGGGATTTCGGAGCCTCTGGGTCTCCAGCCACAACAGAGGCCGCGATAGTTGTTAATCACAGGCCTCTGCAGTGGGAAAGACTGCATGGATGCCGAAGTATGTCCACATAACCTCCAATCCTGAAACCAAAAGCCTAAAACCCTCAACCCTAAACCCTGAAACCTAAACCCTAAAACATGCACCCTCACTTTTGTTCTTAAGGCCCCAATGCCTGGAACTTCCAACCGAAACTCTCAGCGACCAAGTCTGGAAACCTCTATTCTGCAAAACCCGAATACGTGAAGACTTTGCGTAGCACGATGACGTACGGTGGATGGACAAAATCCTGCATTACCCACTATAAGGAATATACCATAATTCCCATAGTTTAGGGTCCTTAAGGTCATGCAGGATTTTGTCCATCAGCCGTATGATATATCAAAATATGTTCCTTTGCATGGGGGGTTCTTCAGGCTAGGACCCTTTTTCGGGAGGCTATTAGTTAGGGTATGTTAGGTCTGATTCAAGTTTTACAATCCCAGACGCTATGCCTATGTGACGTCTCTATGGCCCAGGAATCCAACAGCCTCAAAGGGTACCTGAACTACCAACACCTACTGTTTGTCCCGATTGAATCTAAAGTTGGTAGGAACTAGCATTGTCAGCATGTTTGGTTGAAGGGTAGCCCCACCACTCCGAAAACTTTAAATACCCTGAACCGGAAAAGCAAAACACACACACACACACACAAACAAAAATACATGACAAATCCGATAGCACCCACATACAAACTTTAAAGGTGCCCTTCAGAACCCATGAACGCTCTAGCCCCACCACTCCGCAGCCTAAATATTGAACGGGAAACCCGTAAGCCTGTATTCCCTAAACACTAAACCCTAAACCCTAAAACCCCAAAACCCTAAACCCTAAACCCTTGAACCCTAAACCCTAAACCCTAAAGCCCCAAATTTAAAACTCTAAACCCTCAAACCGCTTAACCCTAAACCCTAAACCGTCGACGAAGATGCCGGGAACTATGGAGCAGATTCGCCGGCTAAAGTGCCCGCACTCACGTCGAAAATTCTCCTCTGTAGCTTGCAGGGCTCATCTCAGGGTAAACGCACTAGGTCTTCAGAGAGCCCGACACCACTTGAATAAGGTATACGGTATATACCTTAAATTTTAGGGGCCTTAATGCTATGATTTACGGTATATTCCTTAATTATATAAGGGGTATTGGGCTCTCTGGGATCTTCTAGTCTTATAAGTTCTTATGCGTTATAGGGTTGAAGCGGCTACAGGGCCTTGTGTAAGGCTTTGATTGCAGATATTTACCGGGTTTCAATGAGCTTGTAAAAGGCACATGTCTTAACATGAACAGTGTACTGCAGGCCTGCCATCGACCATCACTTAGAAAACGGTATACATACGTTGCTCGTACATAAGCGCAGGTAAGACGACAACTTTGGGGCCTAGGTTTATACTGGGTAAACACTGAGTTTTCAGGGTTTAGGGGTTGATTCAGGCTGGAGCGTTTGGGGTTTAAGACTTCAACCCTAAACCCTAAACCCTAAACCCTAAACCCTAAACCCTAAACCCTAAACCCTAAACCCTAGATTCAGTAGTTCAGTAGTGCGGACAAAAAAGGAAGGGCCAATGGGCTGGGGCATGCAGCTGGGAAGGCTTCGGGTCAAAGGTGAATCTCTTGCAAGAGTCTGACAATTTAGGGTTTGGGGGTTTAAGGTTTAAGGTTTAGGGTTTAGGGTTTAGGGTTTAGGGTTTAGGGTTTAGGGTTTAGGGTTTAGGGTTTAGGGTTTAGGGTTTAGGGTTTAGGATTTAGGGTTTAGGAAGTTTATGGTTTATGCTGAAGCCAAAACTTGCTTCCAAACCCGAAACCCCTACCCCGGTGATGTCTGCAAGCCGAAAACACTTATGGATCCCGGACAGGATCTGAGCCCGTTCATGGGAGCGCCGGATATCAGACTGAAATGCTTCGAGAACCCGTATCAGGAGTAATCATTCCCAGAAGGTCTAAGTACCAACAGTAGGTACTTCGTAGATATGTGGCCCCGAAAGTACATACTATACTGTCACCCTAGACCCTAAGCCCTAAACCCACTTGGAGCCTTTGGCGGTAATGTAGGGGCCTTCATGATTAGAATTGGGTTGAGGGGGGTGCATTGTACTATATTCACAATAAGGAGCCTCCCAAAGATAGTAAAGGTAGCCCCACACCCTAAACCCCAAACCGTGGACAGGCGGTGTTTCTTTGACCTCTTTCCTTCCTGCGGTTGAGGACTGGGGGCTTCGGCTTTTGGAGATCTAGGGTTTAGGGTTCAGGGTTTAGGGTTCAGGGTCCAGGGTTTAGGGTTCAGGGTTCAGGGTTTAGGCTTTAGGGTTCAGGTTTTAGGGTTTGGGGTTTGGGGTTTAGGGTTTCGGGCCCGGGGTTCAGAGTTTAGGGTTTGGAGCTTAGGGTTTAAGGCCTAGGGTTTAGGGTTACCATTGTTCCATTGCTGTATGGGGGTTTCCGAAAACAGGGGACCCTAATATAGTACCCTAAATATAGGATCCTTATTATAAGGACCCCCAAATAAGGTACCCCTGGTATCGGAAACTCCCGTATCTCAGGACAAGATGAATGGTGGGGACGTGCTCTTCTAGGCTCGATTCGTTCCAAAACCCGAAACACCCACGCGCACACACAGCTTAAGCCTGGATCTCAAACCCTAAACCCTAAACCCTACACACTAAACCCTAAACCCCTAAGCTCCACCCTCGGCTCCAGGACCCGAAACTCCCGATCCCAAGCCCCAAAAACCCTCGAAGCAAAACCCTAAACTAAGCCCTACACCCCTAAGCCCGGAAAGCAAATCCTAAACTCTCGCCCCCACACGCCCCCTAAACCCTAAACCCTAAACCCCTAAACCCTAAACCCCTAAACTGAGAGAATGTCCCGGAGAAGTCGCCGAAGGCTGTCAGTCGGAGCCTTCAGGAAGGCCTTCTGAGTCAACTGTGGGGTGGTGAGGGGTTCCTTTGAGGGCTTCTTTAAAGGGCTCCTCTTGAAGGGTTCCTTTAAGGGCTTCTTTAAAGGGCTCCTTTTAAAGGATTCATTTAAGGGCTTCTTTAAAGGGTTCCTTTTGAAGGGTTCCTTTAAGGCTTCTTTAAAGGGTTTAGGATCTCGGCTTTAAGGGTTTCTTTAGCGGTTTTAAGGGTAGCTTTAAAGGGTTTAGGGATTAGGGTTTAGGGTTGTTGCTTCAGGGCTTTACGAGCTTTGGGGCTGTTCAGGGACTCGGGCTGTCGGTACGGGTTCACCCTTAACCGCAGATGCGGTACTTCCACTAGGCTATCTTGGTTTCTGATACCCAAATCCCCAAACCCTAAACTCCTAAACCCTCAACCCTAAACTCCTAAACCCTGAACCCTAAGCCCTAAACAGGGAGCCAGTGGGGTCGGCAAAACCATGGAACAGATTAAGTGGAAAACGCCGGATCCTATAGTTCGATGATCATCCCTGATGTAGGGGGCCCTAGTAGTTAGAATAGGGTCTTGGGGGTTCCTTATGACAATTGTAGTATGATGTACCCCCTAACCCTATTCTACTTATTTAAGTCCCTTTTTTTAGTCTGCCCGAACCAGAAACTACAAACCCGGGGTCCCGGCCACCCTGAGGGTTTAGGGTTGAGGGTTTAGGGGTTTAGGGTTTAGGGCTTAGGGTTTGGTTAAGGATTTAGGATGAAGGCTTCATAGAGGTCTATGTTAGATATGGTAGCATCTGGGTTTAAGGTTTTGGGTTTTGGGTTTTAGTGCTTTAGGGTCCAGGGACTAGGGTTTAGGGTCTAGGGAACATGTTAAAATGTATGTAAATCACACCTACTTCGGGCTCCAAAGTCTGTACAGACTGCGTACTTCGAGCCCGAAGGCCTAAAATCACAAAGCAACCAGGACTTTCCGGTGCTAGGTACGTAAACCGTCCTAAAGTTATTCGTTCTTCTAGATGAACCCCATAAACAAAGTAATATGCTAGTGCGTGCGGTATGGTAGTTCTCTAAATTAAGGTCCTTCCAGGGTCCCTTCTATATGGATGTCGCCTTTTTGTGGTTCCTGAAAAGGACCTAAGTTAGAGAACTGCCCATACGATGTACCTGCATTCCCGGGTCGGTGAAGTGTTAGGGGTTTAGGGGTTTAGGGTTTAGAGCGTGGTTGAGGGTGTAGTAGTATTTGCATACCTCGAGGGTCATACCCTACCCCTTCTTTAGGGTACTTAAGTTTCTGGCTAGGATCTGCTATGTAGAACACTGGATACCCTGAAAAGGGGGAGGGTATGACCCTAAATCTAGGGTTTACGGTAACGGGATGATCATGCCAGTTTGGGCCAAATCCTTACATCGCTTCGAAAGAGCCAGATAAACTGCAGCGAACAGTCCACGCGCTCTCCCAACTCCCAGCGTTCAGGCAAAGGATCTGTTCCGCTCCATCTGCTCAGGAAATCCGCTTCTTCATTGTTCTCACCTGCAATGTGAGAAGTGCCCAGGTCGATGGACGTCGCCGCAGAAAGTAAAGCCAGTTTTTCAGCAAATGCCCCCAAGGGCCACTTGGTCGACCCAAGTGCCTCTGTAGAGGCATGGTCTGAACAGGAGGGCAGACGAACTGCCACTCGCCCGGAGTGCAAGACCGCACTGTAGCAGTGTACAGTACCAGTCCGATCTGTGCAGCTGTTTTCATAGCATGCAATATCCCAGTGCACCGGATGCCGAAGTTCCAGCTTCAGACAGATGGAACCACACTTTGTGTTTTAGAATTGTCGCACCCACTTAGTCAAGCCGACCCAAAATGTACTTGTCATGGGCTGCCGTGGGAGCACAGTACATACTATGATTACACGGGCCTTAGGTTGGGTTAAGGCTCAAGAACTAGATGCCCTGCCTATATATTGCAGGGTATGATCACACAAACATCTTGGCGACTCGGCATATCCAATGCTCACACACTCCCTCCCGAAAACGGGCTTGCTAAGCATCCAACGCCATAAAGCACAACATGCGGGGCTGGTGCCTTCTTCGTCTTGAGACGTATCGTCCTCGGCAGCAGTATCTTCGAGTTTAGGTCAGCTGACGCCTCAATCTCCCTGCAAGCCCAGCCCTTTTAGCACAAACTTTGGGGTCTCAAGTTACTTGAACTCCTGTAATGCCCAAGTGTATACTCCAAACCCTAAACCCTATAAGCCGTAAACCCTAAACCCTAAACCCCATAAGCCCTAGGCCCTAAACCCTAAACCCTATGAGCCCAAAGCCCTAAACCCTATAAGCCCTAAACCCTAAACCCTATACTCTGTGGGTACATGTGGGCCCTGAGCGGCCCTCTACTGCTGCGGCAAGCCACGATACTTGCACGATGCGGAGGATCGAGTTGGACACAGCTTGAAATCCTGATGTAGGGGCCTTAATAATAAGAATAGGGTTTAGGGACTCCTTTTAAGGGTTCCTTAAAGTGCTATAAGGGCTACTATAAGGGTCTGGGGTATAAGGAAATATAGCCCTAAGGGTCCAATAATCATATACTCTCCCAAATAGTAACCTACATAACTACTATCCGAAACCTAAGCACCTGATTATTGGGTCCTTTGGACTCATGGGGTAGGGGCCTGAATAATTAGAACAGAGTTTTGGGATATATTATATATACTTATAATGGGAAGCCCCCAAAAAGAGTATTGGCAATTATTTAGGCCACTATAGCAACCCACCAAACAAGTCCATGAGCACTCAAAAGTAAGCGTGCCTTAGGAGCTTCCATTCCTTAAAACCATTTGGATGCTGCCCGCGTGCCAAAAAAACACTCGGACTTGAGGGATCATGCTATGACGGGGGTCTGGGGTGTTGGATTGTGTTTGGGGGATTCGGGCTTAAGGTGGGCGGCTGGGGCTTTAGGATTACAGTACCTCACGAATAAAGCTTTTCTAAAGAGTATCCAGGTAAGTTCCCGGGTACGCATGCAGACACTGGCATACACATATAGGGGCCTTAATTATGATAACACAGATGAAATAACAATGACAATAATAGCAATGATAATTATTATTCTGTAAACATAGTAATGATAATAAAGATATCAAAAGCAGTAATGATGTTTGGGGTACATTTAATCACTTCTGAAGGAACTACTCCGGGCCGAGTCCTAAGCCATAAACCCACTCCCCCCTAACCCCAACACCCCCAGACCCCAAAACCCCAAACTCCAAAACCCTACTCAAACCTTACGGTTTAGGGTGTAGGGTTTAGGCCCCAAAACCCGAAAGCCTACACCTTCGGCCCTAGACCCCAAAGACTAACGGCTCGAGAACCTGGAGCTAAGATGATCTGCATTCGCGTAAGGTAAATCTTTTGATCATGGTCTTACGTGCTCCGGAAGAACAGCCGCCACCCCAAACTCAAGGCGCAAACTTAGGATGTACAGGGTTTAGGGTTTGGGGTTCAGGGTTTAGGGTTTGGGTTTAAGGTTTAACTGTCAGAACATCAACCATGATCAAGGGGCTTACAAAGAATTGGAATCGGGTTTGGGGAACATCAGGATTCAGAGTGGTAACTATTGAGACCCCTATAACCAGAACCCTACGCAGGTTCAGGCTAGTCCTCAATCATACCGAGCGGCAGAACGATCGGAATCGCTCGAATCTCCACCACCACCACAGCAGCAGCAGCAGAAGCATGTCCACTTTCGGAGGTACCACCTAGAGCGTAGGGTTTAGGGTGTAGGGTTTAGGGAGGACAAAGTGTAACATAAAGGCCTTAACAATTAGAATCTGGCTTTGGGGATACATGGTAAGATCATTCCGGCGAGAAAACCCAAGGAAAAGTCCTATCACAGGTTCCGGGTTTAGGGTTTAAGTCCCACTAGATATTCTGACCTCTGTACTACTTTCAAGCACCCCCGAAACCATCAACATGGGGCTGAAGGCTCGGCAGCATCGGACGAGAGTTTGGGGCTCAGTTTAGGGTTTTGGGTTTAGGGTTTAGGTGTTTAGGGTTTAGGGTTTAGGGTTTAGGGTTTAGGGTTTAGGGTTTAGGGGTGTTCAGGATGCATCTTCCCGCGACCCATGTTTCGTCCGAAGGGCCCTGAAGACACCCGTGGTTGATCAACCGCAAACTCAGCCAGCTTAACCATAAACCATAAACCGTAAGTCCTAGCTAAGTCATTCACAGGTGGAGCGATTTCTCCAAAGCAACAACCGGCTTAGCAACGTGACCTGACGATTAAATGAGATGATACAGGGGCATCCAGGCAGGGGGGGTTTTGAGCTTCAGTGCTTTCAAGGGCTTGTAGGTAAGGCAAGCCCAAAAGGCAAATCTGAAGCCTAAGAACATCCGCAGCTGATCGGCACGCGTATGACAAGATCCAGATGCAAGGGCCAGGGGGGGGTCCAAAGGATGCAGACCACGGAAGGCTTCGGGTGTGCAGGCCAATAGACAAAGAGGTCCGTGCTAAATCGAAGCCAACGGCAGCGCTTCTCATCGACGCGGCTTTACCGTCGGTACTACGTCGTTTTTGAGAGACAAAACAGGGCATGTTTCTTCACCATTCTGCGGCGGGTCCTTCTTTTTTCCACATCCTGGCCTGTCCTGGATGTGGCCGCAAGCTGTAGGTGAATTGCAACTTTAGAGGTCCTGTGTTGGGGTTTAGGGTTCAGGGCTTGGGGTTTGGGTTTAGGGTTTGGGGCTTAGGGTTTAGGGTTTAGGGATTAGCTGGTGGCAAATTTCAAATCGGGCATATGTTCCCTGAACACCTAACCAAAACCGCTAAACCCTTAACCCTAAACCCTAAACCCTAAACCCTAAACCCTTAACCCTAAACCGTAAAAAGCAAAATAGCGGGGCCCCGGCAGACCTGGGAACCAACAACACAGGAGCCCGCAAAACCTGCAAACCCGCAAGTCTAAGAATTGCCGATGCCCTTGGCTCTGCGTAGTGCGGGGGAAATAATAAGTATGACTAGGAATTTGGGTATAGTTATAATAAGGAACCCTGACAAATTACTCTGGGTAATCACTTGTATTGGCTTCTATACTACACACCCCACTTCAAAACAAAAACGAACCCACAACCATTCACGAGCTCGTCCTGAAAAGCTGCCTGTCGGCTATCTGAATTCTCGAGCCTCGACAATTCAAGATCGTTACACTGTGAGTCTTACCTGGGGAATACGGGAAAGAAATGACGTCGTCATAGGGACTTTGGCAGAAGGAGCGGCAGTAGGTTCGGCAGGCGGAGCTGCTGCATCAGAGGCTTCCTCCTCAGAGAATCCTAGCTGGTCCAGATCGTACTCAGTCAGAGAGTGCGATGTCGGAGGCCTCATCCAGGGGAGCCAGAGATGGTCTCCAGGAGACAGATCGCGTCGCCTCACCAGGCAGCCGTTCATAGTCCAGCGGAGGCTGATGGCACCGTTCCAGATGAGGCCAACCTGCTTGCCAGATGCCAAGCAGAAGAACTGATCCAATCGATCTAAGCCGAGAAAGAGTATGATGGTCTTGGCTAAGCAAGATAAGTTTAAGTGTTTGTCTACCTGTGGCTGCAACATTTCCCAAATCCTACAAACATTACTAGCGATCCTAACCTTATACTCTTCCTCATGTCAAGGCTATTTGTAGGGGTAGTATCAGGCTGATCTATGAATGCTACGTAGCAACACTGATAAGAGGAAGCTCTATATACACATTAACACATGACATGAAAGCCCAATGAAACCCCAAAGCCCTAAACCATAAGCCCATAAACCCCAAAACTCTTAAACCCTAAACCCAGCAACCGAAGCCCTAATCTTAAGCCCTCTAAGCCCTAAACCCTAAATGACGTCCAAGAGATCCCAACCCTAACCCTAAACCCCAAACCCCAAACCCTGAACCCCAAACCCTGAACCCCAAACCCTGAATCCTAAACCTTACACCCTAAACCCCAAACCCCAAACCCTAAACCCTAAACCCCAAACACCAAACCCCCAAACCCCAAACCCTAAACCCCCAAACCCCCAAACCCCAAACCCCCAAACACCAAACCCCAAACCCCAGACCCTAAACCCTAAACCCTAAACCCCAAACCCCAACCCCCCCTTAACTGCCGAGCCGAAGAGCTGCAAAATACACCGGCCCGGCTCTAAAGAGGTAAAGGGCAGGGTCCTCAGTCAGAAGGATCTGAATCTATAAGGGATAAGGGTTTAGGGTTTAGGGTTGGAAGGGTTTAGGGCTTGAGGGGTTTAAGGTTTAGGGTTTAGGTTTTAGGGGTTTAGGGTTGAGGGTTTTAGGATTTTAGGGTTTTAGGGTCTATAGGGTCTATAGGGTCTATAGGGTTTAGGGTACGGTTTGACTGTTTTTTGT
>CAJNDV010030901.1:20599-35103 GCA_905221635.1 Symbiodinium sp. CCMP2456 | reverse complement strand
GGGTTTAGGGTTTAGGGCCTTTATGGCGGGTAGTAGGGCTTAGTGCTGTGAGGCCCAAACTAGTGATTTGGGCAGCGCAAAGGCTTGCATCGGACAGAGTTTTCCTGAAGTTTCGGTTGCTAGAACGTTGTGCGTTTTCCCTACAGGCCGTAAAACCCCTAAAGCACTGGCTGTTGCGACAGCTTGTGCCCTTTGCCTTCAACCCTAAACCCTAAATCAAAGAATCAGGTCACTTAGTAAGTTGGTGTACCAGGACCCCCCCCCCCCCCCCCAAGTACCCTGTAATCGAGCCCTTCTGGTTGTTGACAGTGGGTATTCGGGTACATAAGAGGATAGTTGGGGGGGGTCTAGACACGGCTGGGGGTTTTGGGGTTTCGGGTATTCCAACAATGACTTGTTGCTGGTGATGGTGAGGAGCAAAGGGGTGAGAAAGACGAAATGGAGGACAATGGTGCTAGCGCTGGGGCAGAAGGCACTGATGACTCCATAAGTCGGTATCTGATGGGTATGTTTCATAAGGATAGTCTTGAGGGGCATGTGCTGTCGTTCTTTACTTGTTGAAACAACAGGGCTTGACGTAGCAGAGGCACTTGGAAGCGAGCCTATGCGCAAGATGAGAATATGTATGGTGTGTGGGCCGGCTCGAGTCAATAAGGTCACTAAAGTACCCGTAGCCCAAAACCCGTCACCCTAAGATCAATGCCGCCAGTCCCATATGAATCCAGTACATACTACCTAGAGGGTCATACCCTACCCCTTTGTCAGGGTATCTTGTTTTCTGGTTAGGAAGGTTTCTAAATTTTTGCTTTTGGAAAAAATCGAAAAGTCGCTACCCTAAAGAGGCCAGGGTATGACCTTACAGGTAGAGTACAAGGTGCCGGGCTGAAAGCTCGAGGACGGCTCTTTGCTTCCGTGAAGCTTTGGGTTCAGGGTGTGGGGAAGACCGACCTGCCCAACAAGCTTCAAGTACGGGGACGCTGAGCACCATTCCGGTTGGAGGTATGACCGGCCCTTTTTCTGTCTGCTGCTTAGTAGGGAATGGGGGAATGGATCCCTATGATAGTCCCTTAAGGTCCCTTATAGTAGTCCCTATAACCCATTCTCCCAATCCCTACTAAGCACCAGACAGTTTTGCACTGAAAGCCCTACAGTTTGAGTTGAAAGGCCCAGGCTGTGGATGGTTCTGGCGGGTTCGGGTTTCTAGGCCTTCCTGAAAATGAAAACCCAATATAATATACTGTAATATAATATAATACAAGATAATAACATAAAATCATATATTACATTAGGTTTATAATCACACATAAAAGTATACATACATACCTACATACAGACATAAATGCATACATACATACATACATGCATGCATGCATACATACATACATGCATGTATACATACATACATACATACATACATACATACATACATACATACATACATACAGAGGTGCATTAATAACATACATCACGTTACGTTACGTTTCGGTACACTACATTGCATTACATTACATTGCATAACATTGCATTACATTGCATGACATTGCTTTTTTTTGCATTGCATTGCATTACATTACTTTACATCACATTACATACGTTACATTACTACACATTAAACTACATTACATTAAGTTACATTGCATTGCATTGCATTGCATTGCATTGCATTGCATTGCATTGCATTGCATTGCATTGCATTGCATTGCATTGCATTACGTTACATGCACTACATACATCACATACGAACAAACAAACCAACGAAGGAACAAACCAACAAACAAACAACACAACCAACCAACCAACCAACCAACCAACCAACCAACCAACCAACCAACCAAGCAAGCAAACAAATAGACACACGCGCACACATCCAAACAAACGACCAAACAAGCAAGTAACCAAACATACACACAAACGAGCAAACATGCATACATGCATACATACATACATAGGTACACATACACATACATGCATACATACATACATAGGTACACATACACATACATGCATACATGCATACATGCATACATGCATACATGCATACATGCATACATACATACATACATACATACATACATACATACATACATACATACACACACACACATGTTTTATGTGTGTGTATTGTGTGTATACATATATATATATATAGCCCTCAAGTGTGCATCTTCAGCTTTCGCCTGCAGCCGAGCATCGTCACCCAAAGTGCATGGGTGTGGTCGGCACGAATCAGATCTGCCAAGACATGGGGAGGGGCTCGAGCTCGACTACGTATGTAGGTACTGCAAAGAAAAGAAATTCCGAAAGAACCCTAAACCCTAAACCCTAAACCCTAAACCCTATATAAACCCGCTTTCCCACACCTTTCCGGGTGGGGACGAAAACGGAGCCTTCCCGCAAAACACAGTTTTGGGGGCTCATTACTGCTCGCTAGGGTTCAGGGCTAAGGGTTTGGGATACAAGGTTGCGGAAGGTCCTCACATATATGGAAGCATGATAGAAGGGGTTGAAGAAGGTCTGTTGGGGATGCATGGGGCCCTTCTCGCCCGAAGCACTAAAGCCCTCAACACTAAACGCCCGCAAGCCCTAAGCCATCAACCCAAGCTGCCAGCAAGAGGAAGTCGGGTTTCGGAGGGTTCGGTGCGGCCTTCGTACGTGGCAGATTCGCCGTTCCGACTTCGGATTTGTTCAATCTGTCAGTGCTTTGGGGTGTAGGGTTTAGGGTCAGAGGGTTTGGGGTTTAGGGTTTAGGATTAAGGGTTTAGGGTCTAGGGGGTTTAGGGTTTACGGTTTAGGGTTCAGGGACAGGGTTCAGGGTTTAGGATTTAGGGACAGGATCCTGGATCTATGGAATAAATGCGCAAAGCATTTCGGGAGACGATAAGACACCTCTTAAACATCACTGAACTTACACAACCCTTTTCAGCTCGTCCAGAACCCCGCATCCACAATGAAGCATGACTCTTACAACATAGCCCGAAACGATAAACCCGAAACCCTACACTCTTGAAGCCCGAAGCCCTAGACCCAAAACCCTATAAGCCCGAAATCTTTAAACCTTGAACGTTGCAATCTAAGCCCAAAATGCTGCACTCGAGACCCTCTACCCATAGGGCCTAAAGTAGTTCACTTGCGGGGCTCATATATAGAATCCTATAAGGTAACCCCAAAAAGGAACTACTATGGGGCCTATGGGTAGCTTCTGATCCAATCCTACGAGGCGGCCTGGGCAGGGATCGCCGCAGCAGAAGGTCAACCACGAGATGAACATCATGAACACCCCGAAGCAGGCCGCCAGCTGAAAGAGGGGTTTCACGTTTAGAGATTGAGAATTTGGGTAGTTCTCTAAGTTATGACCCCTTTTAGGGTCCATAGAGCCTAAGAAGGGATCCGAATTTAGAGAACCACACGACCCAGAAGCAGGTCGCCTACTGCGAGGACTCTAATCAGGTGCTCTCTTTCAGAGGCTAGGCTTTAGGGTTTCAAGATTTGCGGTGCAGGGTTTAGGGTCTAGGATTTTGGGGCACGGCTTCTTCAGGGAGTCTTCGTTCTAAGAGGGTCCGAAAAGAGTTCCATGACGGACTTCCATACAGGTTCTGTAAGGTTTCGATAAGGGCAAACAGGTTCTACGAAGGCTCAGGGATCAAGCTCAGGATTTAGGGGTTCCGGCTGAGGTGTTATCATTAAAGTGTAGGGTTTGTGATTCATGGGCTTAGGGTTTAGAGGGCTTTTGACTGTAGGCCTTAAGGCTGGGAGCTCTGGGCTAGGGGGTTTAGGGTTTAGGCTATAAGGGTAAAGGATTTAGTGTTTATGGAGGGTTCTGAAGTGGGGTTTAACAAGATGAACAGATGGTTTCAAAGGGGGGGGGGGGGGGTTGGCATCTTGTGGGTGAACTCCTTTGGCTACTTTCTGGATTAGGGTCAGGGGTTAATCTTGTACTTGTGGGTTCAACTCAGGGCTCCTGTTTTGATACTCAACTACATCCAGAGTGCTGAGACCGAACAACAAAAACATGAAATAAATCTGATTGCCTAACATAGGGGCCCTACTTAATAAGGCTTCGACCACAGGGTTTTGGGACATATTGCCCTAAACCCTAAAAACTAAGCCCTAAGCCATAACTGCAGAAACCCTATAGGACTTTGTGGAGACATTGTAGAACCTTCTCGATGCCATCCGACTCCGAAACCTTAAGCCCGGCACGAAAGGCCGAAACCATGAAACCCCTGAAGCCCTTGAGCCCAAACGCCGCAAATAAGAAAACCCCCGGTAAACTGCACACCCGCTTTATCCCAGGTGTGGTATAGAGCTACTCCGCATAAACCCAAATTAATACCTCAAGCCTGAGACCCTGAAACCCTAAACCCTGAACCCCAAACCCTATCAACCTTGGTAACATCTTAAACCCTTAAGCCCTAAACCCTCCATAAACCCTGAACCCTAAACCCTACTGGTATCAACCTTAGTAACATCCTAAACCCTTCAGCCCTAAACCCTCCATAAACCCTGAACCCTAAACCCTATAAGCCTTAGCAACATCGTAAACCCCTAAGCCCTAAACCCTAAACCCCCTATAAACCTTAGTAGAAAACCCTGCATAAGCCCTTGAAGCCCCTCGGCCCTAACAACTCGCAAGGCTATCTCGTAAGGACTCTTCCTTACTTCCCCAAGAAGCCAGGGAAACAAAAGGTTAAACTTCCAGAGTATTACCACAAACCCTAAACCCTAAACAATAAACAGTTAAACTTCCAGAGTACTACCCCATTATAAGAACCCAAAAAGCTTAAAGGTTGGCTATTCGGGAACTAATCTTCTCGGGATCCCCGGCCAGGATGAACCAGGCGAGGACCAGAATCCCATAGAGAAGGAGTCCGGGCCTTAGTTTTGGGGGATTTTTAAGGGTTTAAAGTTTAGGGTTCAGCAGCTCCGGATCGAGCAGTCTCTAGTCGAGCTTGTTTCTCGGTCTCAGAAGTATACCCACCCACCCTGAGAATCCCATAACATTAAGAAAATACAAAGGTCGTTTTATTATCAATTAGCGCAGTGCTACCTTCAACTTAGCTTCATTTCATATTCGTAGTATTGATAGTAGTAGTAATAATAGTTTTTCACTACTTCAGGAGCCGATCCGTTACGGTGTTGTTTGTGGCACTTCAGGAGCCGATCTGTTACGGTGTTGTTTGTGGTACTTCAGGAGCCGATCCGTTACGGCAGGGTTTGGGGTACTTGAGGAGCCGATCTGTTACGGCATTGTTTGTGTTATTTCAGGAGCCCATCTCTTACGGCATTGTTTTTTCAATATTTCAGGAGCCGATCTCTTACGGTATTGTTTGCGGTAGTGCATCAGCCGATCTGTTACGGTCTTGTTTGTGGTACTTCAGGAGCCGAAATGTTACGGCATGGTTTGGGGTACTTCAGGAGCCGATCTGTTACGGTGTTGTTTGTGGTGGTGCAGGAGCCGATCTGTTACGGCATTATTTGTGGTACTTCAGGAGCCGATCTGTTACGGTGTTGTTTGTGGTAGTGCAGGTTTATATAAAAGCAAGGTCCAAAATCATAAATCGCAAGGGGTGTCCCCCAACAGTTTTTGACTTTTCCAGACTATCCCCAACCCACCCTAGGTCCTTCTGCCTTGCTTAGCACGGGGAGGCCAGATTGTCTTGTCCACGAATTTGACCAACAATGGGGGCCAGATTGCCTTGTCCACGAATTTGACCAACAACGGGGGTCCAGATTGTCCACGATTAGCGCCGGGGGGGCCAGGGTTGCCTTGTCCACGAAGTTGACCAACAACGGGGGGGCCAGATTGCCTTGTCCACGAATGTGACCAACAACGGGGGGGGCCAGATTGCCTTGTCCACGAATTTGACCAACAACGGGGGGGGCAAAATTGCCTTGTCCACGAATTTCATTAAGGTTTAAACACTCATATGAAAGAGGAGTTTAGGGCCTTAGTTTTGGGATTTTTAAGGGTTTGGGGTTTAGGGCCATAGGTTTGTTGATTTGAAGGGTTTAGGGTTTAGGGTTTGGGGCCTTGGGTTTGGGATTTTAAGGGTTTAGGGTTTAGGGCCTTAGGTTTGGGATTTTCAGGGGAGGGGTTTAAGGTTTAGGGTCTTTGGGGTCCCGGGGACTAGGGTTAAGAGTTTAGGGCTTAAGCCTCCGGGATTCCGGGCATGAGGCTTAGAGAGAGCTCCAGGAAGCTACGGTTTAGGGTTCGAGCTGTGTCTAAAACTCGTCGGTCCGATGACAAGACGAACGACGACTGCAAGTCGTGGTTAAACTCGTAGTCGCAGTCTCAGTCGCAGTGGCGGTCGTAGTCGTAGCAATACTAGTAGCAGTAGCAGTAGTAGCAGTAGCAGTAACAGTAGAGGTAGCAGTAGAGGCAGCAGTAGTAGTCGTGGTTCGAGATTTCTGCAGTAAAGTACCTTCATAGGAACGGCTGGACAGACGCTATAGATTCGCACATGGAGCCTTAGGGACACACTCAAGACCAAGCCAAAGAGCGCCAGGACCAAAGCTTTCAGGAAGCGTTGGCTTCGGCAAAGGTGCCTTCCCCCTTGGCGTGCGCTTGGGCTCCCTTTAAGGGTTCAGGGTATAGGGCAGTTTAAGGTTTAGGGTGTTAGTAACGGCTTGAAATGTTACATGCTTTTTACGGGGTGCTACAAGGGTTCTGCAGACGTTCTACAGGGCTTCGCAGGGGATCGGAGCTTTATAAGGTTTTACCCATAGGCCCCATGGTAGTTCCTTTTTGGGATTACCTGGCCTTATCGGATTCTAAATACGAACCCCAAAAAGGAACTACTTTAGGGCCCATGGGTACTGTTGAGTTGGGAGCAGTTGGTTTTGCAGTTGCGGAGGCTTGAGAGGCGCAGCCTATGACTCAAACTAATACCGGCGTCTTACTAGAATTGGGCTGTGAACCCTAAACCCTAAACGCCCCTAAACCCATAATGATTATGATAAGAAACCTGAATAAACCTGAGGACTAGTGTTATTAATGCTTCACGCCTCTATATTTCCGTCTCAAGACCTCAACCCTGAACCACAACACCAAAACCTACAACACACCCCCGGGCTGGAGGGGTCCTTAAACCTGCGGAAAGACTGGTTTGCCACTGAGCTTTGGGCTTCGGGCGGCTTAGGGTTTAAGGTAGGATGTAGGGTGATGTAGGGTTTGTTTCTTAATGTAGACAGCTGGGGCGTTCGAGCTTGTCATTAAGTGGGTGAGCTTCGAGCGACAGAATTCGCCCATGTGAACGTCGACCCAAGCCTGACGTCTTCTGACGAGTCCTGGGCAGAAGCGGCAAGGGGAACAACTCCCGTGGAGCGTTTCTTCTGTCATGCAAGGGCTCAAAGGGTAGCATGGTGGCAGTGAGCCCAGAACCGCCACCTGGCTCCATTTCAAGCGGCATCCTCGCCGCCCTTTCCGCCCTTCTTCTTCCGAAGTAGCTCCCGCTCTTCACGGGCCTTTCGAAGATTCTTGGCGAGAGCGGCGTCACACTCGACCTCCGTCTTCACATGTGTTAGAAGGTCCGGGCATACCATCAGGGTCGAGGCCTGACGTGTCAGGCCTCCAAACTGCATACGAGAACTCGATCGCCTGCAGCCTCCGGAAGATCATTTCGATGATTAATTTGTTGCATCCATCGATCTGGTCCTGCTGCAAGGCGGCCTTGTGCCACGGCTGGTCAGGTGAGCAGCGGAGCTTCGCGCCCTGGTGCTCTCCGACTTTGTAACATAGGTTTAGGGCTTAGGCTTTTGGGGTTTAGGGTTTAGGGTTCAGTGGCCTTTAGGGGTTTAGGGGTTTAGGCTTTTGGGGTTTAGGGTTTAGGGTATAGTCGTCTCTGTGCAAGGAGTCGCTGACGGTCAGTTGAGCGCGATGACCGGCGCAGCGCGCGACCAGCATGCGATGCTTGTCGCTGCTGTTCGCTTAGCAATTGGCGAGCACCTCTGAGTTTGGCTTGGAGTAGTAGTAGTAGTAGTAGTAGTAGTAGTAGTAGTAGTGGTAGTAAACCCCAAGGGTCCAAAGGACCCAATAATCAGGTACTTAGGTTTCGGATAGTAGTTATAAAGGATTCTATTTGGGAGAGTATCTAATTACTAGCTACTTGGACCCTTAGAGAAACTTCCAACCCTAAACCCTAAATGGTAATCAGACAAAGCGTGCTGAGGGGCTTTAAGGCTTTGCGTAGAGCCATGGGTTTCCAAATCCTGGGTCTGACAACAAGACGGCTTGGGGCTGAAATAGGGCTTTAGGCTTCCAGGGTTTAGGATTTAGGGGTTTAGGGTCTGAGAGTTTGGTGCTTAGGGCTTTAGGGTTAAGAGGTGTAGGCTTTGAGAGTAAAACCCTAAACCCTAAACCCTAAAGGCTTAAGAGGTTTAGGGTTTTGAGAGTTTGGGGCCTAGGGCTTTCGTGTCTCAGGGTTTGGGTTACCCTGAACCCTAAACCCTCAACCGTGTTTTGTTTTTGGTAGCTCCTCTTTCCTTGGCCCTCCCTTAGTCAGGCTCTGGAATGCCGACGGTTTAGTTTAGCGCTTCGGGTTTAGGGTTTAGGGTTTTGGGTTTATGGTTTAAGGGTTTAGGTTTTGGGGTTAAGCGTTTTGGGTTTAGGGTTTAGGGTTTTGGGTTTTGGGGGGTCGTTTAGGGCTTAGGGAGCTTAGGGTCTAGGGTTTTGGGTTTAGGGTTCGGGCTTAGGGGTTGTAGGGGGTTTAGGGGGTTTGGGGGGTTTGAGGGTTTCGGGTTTAGGGCTGGACTACGGTCTAGAGTGCAGGGATGGATCAGCTGGGCGCCACGCAATCTTCTGAGACGATGCTGCAACTGAAGAAGAAGAGGCAGGTGACTGGAGATACCAGCATAGTGAGGATGAAGAGGAGAAAGGCACTGATCCTTGGTTCTCGGAAACTCCCATGTAGAAGGCCTTCGTCCCCAACAAGCAGGCTTGAAGTTTGAAGGTCCCAAATACCATCCTCAGACTGGCTTTCGGCCAAAGCCACACGATTGGTTTCCTGACCGGAGGCATGTGGAACCCCACAGAACTCAGTTCGGATTTGTATTGGGTTCCCCAAGTATCATGCTGTGCGGCTGTGCGGTATATGTATCTGTCGAAACCTTTGCGCTCATTAACCTTAACATGTGTGCGTGTGTGCGTGAACATACGCATTTGTATACATGTGCACATGAGCCCCTGAACCCTGAACCCCGAACCCTAAACCCTAAACCCTGAACCCTAAGCCCTATAAACCCTAAACCCTAAACCCTGAACCCTAAGCCCTATAATACACGCTAAACCCTTAACCCTAAACCCAGCCTTGGGCACGACTTCTGAAAACCACACACCTGAAACCTCAGAGCTCAGCCATCAGTCCTGGTTCCAACGTTTGGGGTGTCGATTTAGGGTTTCGGATTAGGGTTTTGGGGGGTTTAGGGTTTCGGGTTTAGGGCTTGGGGTTTAGGGTTTAGGGTTTAGGGTTTAGGGTTTAGGGTTTAGGGTTTAGGGGGTTTAGGGTTTAGGGTTCGACCTGTTTCAACAAAAGAGATGACGCGCGAAAGGGCCATGCTGTAGCCAACCGCTCTACTTGCGGCCACGGGGCATGAAGAAAATCCTGGGCCGTTGTGGGCCGCTAAGGCTTAGGTTCAGGGTTTAGGGTTTAGGGTTTAGGGTTTAAGGTTTAGGGTTTAGGGTTTAGGGATTTCAAGATCCAGGCGGTTCCTAAACCCTAAACCCTAAACTCTAAACCGACGGTCGAGAGGTTTAGGGTTTTGGGGTTTCGGGTTCAGGGAATTAGATGTTCAGAAGTCTGGGGTTCGGGCCGTTCAAAAAAAATCTGGGGCTCTGTTCAAGTTCTCGGATCTTATCTCGGGTTTCTCAGATCAGGCTTGAGTTTAGGGCTTAGGGTTTAGGGCTTGCCAGAAGCAACCGATAGAACCGTCGATGCACGGCTAGATGGCGCAGGGGGTGATGGCCACGATAGAGAATTAGGATAAACAGCGAAATGCCGAAAGGATCTCGCTGATGATGTTGTGCAAACCCTAAACCCTAAACCCCGACACCCTAAACCCCTAAACCCTAAACCCTGACTAGCGTCACGAGGATGTCTTATGATGATGCTTATGATGATGCGAACCAGTTTTGGGAACCCCGAAACCCCAACCCACTAAATCTTGTCTGAAGCATTCCGAGGCTTCCCAGCACATATGGTAGTATATACGCGGGCCTTAAAGGATCTACAGTAGGTTCTTAGGGTGCTGAGGTATAGGTTATGTGGACGCATGAACCCGAAGGGTATAGGGCCAAGCTGCCGAAAGGGATACGTGGCCACCCACCTGAGGGCCGCGTTGTGGGACTTTTTCGTTTAGATTTACGGGTTTCAGAGTTTCAGGGGTAAAAACCCTAAACCCTAAACGGGCACATGGCGCTTAGATCATGATCATAGCGACATTTTCTGAGTTCGGGGTTCTGGATCCAGCATGCCAGTGATCCTGCAATCAGCACAGCGCCCAATGTAGAGTTTAGGGTTTAGTGGATTCCTTTGGGGTTTAGGTCTAGGGTGGGTTCCTGATCTGTAGATGTCCGGGTCACCAGGGACTCTATATTGCCTGTGTCTGTGTTTATGACTCAAAAGGCACCCTGGCTTTTCCACGAACCAAAAACAAAGAACTCCGAAACCCAAACCCCCCAAACCACAAGTCGTCCGAAGCCCTATCGTGTTGCAGAGTGGCACCCACAAGGCAAACTCGGAAAATCGGCAAGATTCCTAACCCTAAACCCTAAACCCCAAACTCTAAACTCATTAAGGCTTGACAGGTCGGGCTTCGAAGGTTCATGTGTGGGAGCTCCGGGGCCCAAAGACCTTGTGACACGCAGTTATCTCAGGGTTATGCTCTGACTAGGGTTTAGGGTTTAAGATTTAGATGACAACGACACCGACAACTATATAGCATTTTAACAACAATACCAACACCAAGACTATACCAACTCCAACCACCAGCGCCAGCGCCAGCGCCAGCGCCAGCGCCAGCGCCAGCGCCAGCGCCAGCGCCAGCGCCAGCGCCAGCGCCAGCGCCACCACCACCACCACCACCACGACCACTACCAGCACCACCACCGCCGCCACCACCACCACCACCACCACCACCACCACCACCGCCGCCAACAACGCCACCGCGCCGTGAGGACGACGACGGTGGCGACAGCAACGACTACGACGAAGACGACAACCACGATTGATTCTTGTCGGGCTTTCGGTGGCGAAGCCAGGAGGATTTCAAATGTTCGAGATTGCGTTTGAGAAAAAGACCAGGCATATGCTCCAGGAAGACATCTGGGTGGGGACTTCCATGCTCCGCAGCATGTGAAGATGCCTGCCGTCTATACGTCACATCCTTTCTTGGCCGCAGTTGGGCGATAGATTCTGTCGAGAATCGTGAGGTCTTGGAACCAAAGGACTACAGTATCAACACTGATCCAAGCAACTTTTTCATCCCTGAGTCAGCCCCATGGCCTTCACGGTTTAGGCTTTAGGGTTCTTCAGCAATGCTGTTGCAGACGAGCGGCAAGAAGTTAGACAGACCTCGGCAACAGGGCTTAGGGTTCGTTAAGGGCTTGTGGCTTGGAAACGTAGAGTTTCTTGATGCACAGCACTGTGTATACTTCATGGCCTAAGGCTTTTTTGTTTTTTTTTTTGCCACCTGGCGTAACTGATCCCGTATTTCTTGAAGTCGACCCAGGCCCTATATACAAGTAGAAGCCCAAATCTCACACCCCTTAACCCTACATCCACCCTGAACCCCTGCATACGAGCGCATGCATGCATGGGCTGGCTGGCTGGGTGGATGGATGGATCCATGACATGCCCGTCCCCCTCGACCCAGCATCCCTTGAGAGGAGAACTCCTAGGTTTCAGGAGGATGTAGAAACTGCGAAGATCTGGCTGGGATAAACCCTATAGGTTTTATCGGATTTAGGGTTTAGGTGGATAAAACCCTGAAGCCTGAACCTGTAAACTCCTAAACCCTGAGCCCCTCAACTCCTATAGCCCCTACCAGGCAAGTCGTGGTTTGTCGGCCCAGCAGGCTGTGAGCCTAAGGGTCCAAATGGCCTAGTAATTCGGTACTCGAGTTTGGGATACGTAGTTCCGTAGGATACTGTAGATGATATACATCTGCTTTACCTAGAATAGGGAATCTACCATAATTCCCATAGTTTAGGGTCCTTGAGGTAGTGCAGGATTTATACCATCAGCCGTAGTATGAGGGAGAGTAGATGATCATGAAGTACCCGGAGCCGTAACGTGAGGTTTTCGGGCAGGCGAGTTGCATCCCGGGGTTGCTTCCACTTCCGTGAATTGCCGACATGTGCCTGGCTTTTTGCTCGGGGTTTGGTGTGAACTTTAGGGTTTAAGAGTTTAGGGCTTTGGGGCTAAGGGCTTTGGGGTGTAGGGGTTTTGAGGTTAAGGATTTAGAGCTTGCGGATAAAGGATTTAGGATTTCGGGTAACGGCGTTGTTCAAGCCTTTTGCAGGGCTTCCATCGCAATCGTTATGGGGCTTGGACTTTCGGGTTTACTTGAAGGGTCATAGGTCATTGGACTTAGCAGGCAGTCAGGTCCTAAATGAGGGAATACCCTAATTGAGGCTATGCTAATCGTCGCGCGAGCACCCATCCGGAGGCTTCGGTGCTTCAGGGTGAGGGTCGTCGGCAGATGCTATTAAGTTCTATTCTTGCCTCGAGCGAGTCTTGTGGGTAGCCGTGCTTGGGCTGTGTTTGTTAAAAGAAGGTTGACAATCACCACGGTGTCTAAAGAAGATGCCGTCGCCCGTGCTTTTGTACTCCATGCCCAAGAGGGTCCATACATACTACGATTTTGGAACAAGGTTCCCAAAACCATACTAGGGATGGTCTTTTGGTACCTAATTCCATAATGGTATTATACATGGACGAGCAGGATTGATTCCAGTTTCCCTAACCCCGACAAGGGATCTTCTGTTGCTCGCATAAACCCTAAACCCAGACCCCCGGGAGGATCCAAAAAGTAGATCCCTTAATGCGGGGTTCCTATAAAGAGCCCTTAGTAGTATGGGGTCCCAAATTAGGGTTTCTACTTTCTAGATCCTCCCGGGGGTCTGAAACCTGAAGCCCCAAACCTGAAGTCCGAAGCACCCTAAACCTGGAACCTTGCACCCCCAGCCCTCAACTGCTCAAGCTGGATATATCGCACCTGTGGAGTAGTGGGCCTGCACACCGTTGATTCCACCTGCACAGCTTGTTCTTAAGGGCTTGATGATAACCAGGGTTTGGGGTTTGGGTTTAGTATAACAACAAATCCCAGCTCATGTAACAAGGATCCTAAACACAAATCTGCCTTTCAAGACAAAGGGTCTGTTATCAGGGATCTGGTTGTGAGTACCCTGCTCGAGGCCATCCTGTTTCGAATCCCATTTATCAGACGATGTAGGGCTATTCAGCCTATAGACAAACCAAACCCTAAACCCCAAAAAATGTAGATCCCTTTCAGGAACCCTAAACCCCAAACCCTATAGATCCCTTTAAAGGAACGCCAAGGCTTCTCCTCACAGGAGCCCCAAAAACCCACAGAACAAGATGTTGGGCCTGCACATGCCAAGTAGTCTGGCATTTCAGCCCAGGGGTCTCCCTAACCCAAAACCCAACAAGGGTTTAGGGTTTAGGGTTTAGGGTTTAGGGTTTAGGGTTGCCTAAAACCCTAAGACCCTAAACACCCAAGCCCTCAACCCCAAAGCCCTTAACCCTACACCCCGAAGCCCTAAACCCCAAACCGCAAAACCCCAAACCCTAAACCCCTGAACCCTAAACCCCTAACCCCGAATAAGGAAAATACCACAATTCCCATAGTTTCCCAGAGAGCCCAATACCACTTAAATGAGGAAGATACCTTAAATTATAGGGGCCTTGCTACTACGATTCATGGTACATTCCTTAATTAAGAGGTATTGGGCTCTCTGGTTTAGGATCCTTAAGGTGCCTAAACCCTAAATCCTTAGGGTAATCATCAACGGTAGGCATGTCGGGGAAACCGTAGGCTTTCTCTTGTCCAGCCAAGGCGGGCTAAGGGGCTTGGGGTTTAAGGTTTAAGGTTTAAGGATTCGGGTTTAGGGTTTAAGGGTTGGGGTTTGGGCTTAAGGGTTCAGGGTTAGGGTTTAGGGTTTAGGGCTTTGGGGTTTAAGGTTTAGGGATTAGGATTAGGGTTTAGGGCTTAGGGAACTGGATCCTCGAATGCAGGTAACTAACCCTGAGACTCCCAATAACAGAAAGTAGATAATTACTGTTTAGGGTTTAGGGTTTAGGGTTTAGGGTAACAGAAAGTAGATAATTACTGCTCATAAACGTTAAGCACCAAAGCGGGTACTGTTTGTATACTTGGCACCCTAAACCCTACACCCTAAGCCCAAAGCCCTAAACCCTAAACCCTTACCACAAAAGCCTAAACCCTAACCCTAAGCCTTAACTTAAACCCAAAGCCCTAAACCCTAA
>CAJNDV010030901.1:283-15443 GCA_905221635.1 Symbiodinium sp. CCMP2456 | reverse complement strand
GGGGGCGGGTTGTCTAGGTATATATACTGGTATAGATATGTAGGTGTAAGATGATCTTCTTAATCTCGTAGTTATTACTGGTTGGTTATATATCATGATATCTTATCTCTTCCCCTCTTTTTAATGCTGCATTACACTAGATTGACCTAAGTTCGATTCGGCTATACCACATATACCAGATAGCATATAACATATCGTAACATGTACTCTACACTATATACCATGATATACCATATGTTGCGAGCTGTTGTATAAATCAAAACATATTCAACATACTACATACATATTACATATGATATGTTACTTGTTACATAAAGAATTTCTACACATATGCATGTATCTATCTGTCTATATATATATATACATATATATATATATATGTATATATATATATATAGATGTACGTGTAAATTTCACTACATGCCAGTATATTACTTCGATGCTTGGGAAATGATAGGGCAGGTGCGGATGAATTTGACTTTATCATAACTATTGCGTTGGCTATCACAGTCTCTATCCATATAGTTGTGATCCTCATCATTACCAGAAACATGATATACTATCAGTGCTGCCTTGTATCACAACATGACCGTGGCCCGTTGTCTCAACCATCTGGTGTTGGATCACTCGCTCAGAAACTGCGTAGTCAGCACATTGAAATTATAGGTTTCGGGCTTAAGGCTCTACGTTAGGGGCCTTAGCAATCCGAATCGGGCTTTGGGGTATATTATACTCTAACTATAACATGGAACCCCCCCTCCAAAACCAAAGCAAAACAACAAAAACAAACAATATGGTAATTCTTAGGGCCCTACATTAGGTACCTTTAACTGAGCCGGCCGCCCAAGCTCCAGAAGCTACCCCTAAATCCCGACTGATGCCGATATCGCCTCAAGATACTCATCAGATAGGGTTTAGGGTTTATGGTTTAGGGTTTAGGGTTTAGGGTTTGGGGTTTAGGGTGTATGTCTAGCATCAGCAAAGTCTTGAGAAAGTACGACAGGGCTTTGACAAGTAGGTTCTGAAATTAATATGGTCCATGTAGTAGCGAACGCTTAGGAAATAGTGGGCTTGGAGTTCTGATGTTCGGGGCCGAGGGATACCTAGCTCGGCTATATATGGCTATACGCCAATCTAATAATTACCAAACAAGGTAAGTCTTTCTTCGAGCTGAAAGGATTTCGGGGCCTCTGCGTGACCTTTTATGCATATATGTAATAAACATTGCATATTTCTGAAAATCTCAAGAAGCCCAAAATCCAGACATAAGAGTTTCAGAAGGGAGGGAAACCTTGACTCAGACCCACGTAGTAGCATCGGCTGTCATTTATCCTAAGTTGTCTGAAAACCCAAACCCCGCACATTAAATCCTAAACCCAAAACCCCAAACCCAAACTCTAGAACCGAAAAGCCCTAAGCCAAAACCCTAGACCCAAACCCTCAACCAAAATTGATCTGAAACCTCCAGATCAGTGGCATACTCATCACAGGAGCGCCCTGCGTGGGCATTTGAATGGTAGTAGCCTGATGGGCGAGGGAAGCTTGATAAGGTAGGGCCCTTAATAATTAGACTAGGGTTTTGGGCTCCTAATACTATAGCCTAAGTTATAATAAGGAAGCCGAAGGCCTAATATTGGTAGCTATTTAAGCTTTTGTAGTACCAGGTTTAAGGTTTAGGGGTTTAAGGCCTAGGGGTTCAGGGTTGCGGAGTCAAGGGTTTCTGTGGGGTTCGATGCCGTAGAGTTAAGGGTTTAGGGTTTAGGGGTTAGGGTTTAGGAAGGTTACATGGGGTTTAGAGCGTGCTGTCACTCTGAAAACCTCAAGCTCAGAGCCCCAAAACGTTAACTCCCAACCCTGCTAAATCCAAAATCCTGAGCCCCGAAAACCCTAAACCGGTCTGTCCCTTTCGGTTGCGGGGAGCCCGACTTGACACCTATGTCCCTGTGCTCCTACAGGTCAGTAAGACCTAACCTTAGGGTCCAAAGTTCAACAGTTCCGGTTTTACGGTTTGGGATCAACAACAAGAAGAGCATTGTAGAGGGTTCTGCACACATCCGGTAAGGATACGACGGCGTCTGTAAAAAGCGTTTTGAATTTGGGGCGCAACGACTAGGTGTTGGGGTTCAGGATAGTGGTGCAGAGTGTGTGTTTGCATGTAAGCGACTACATGACTCAGACCAACTATCCCCCCCAAGCTACCCCGAGCTCAATACCACTGAATAAACCCTAAACAAGCTACCTTAATTAAACATCAGACTTCGTCTTGGACTCTGGGGAGGGGGGTACGAGGCCCCTGATGGAAAAGGTTCAACCTTAAGGAGATCGTGCGGAGCTTCGGGTCACCTGCCTATGTACGGGGTTTAGGGTTCAGGGTTAGGGTTATGTACAGGCCTTACTATTAACTGCCCTAACTGCACCGCCAAGTTTCTACTAGGTGCCTATGTTTAGGCCTTAACGACCCTAACTGCAACTGGGGTTTCGGTGAAGCCGCAAAGACCTTTACCATAAACCTCAAAAGCCCCGACCCTCAACAACGAAATCGCGGTATCAGGATTCAGCGATAGCTCTATCGTGTTTGAATTATCTTATGGCTTATGGTTCAATCAAACAACACACACTCTGTGGCAAGGCCTTGAGACCCTCAATAGCAAAACTTTGAATCCTTCCAACCCTTTCGGTTGAGGTCCCTGGTATCCAACACTCTGATACGTCTCCATCGTAGCCCAGACGTCTTTCCCTAAACCCTAAACCCGCAATCCTCCAACCCTAAACCCTCAAACCCAAAACGCTGGATCCTAAACCCTCCATCCTTAAACCCTCTACCCTTAGACTCTAAACCGAAACCTTCAAAAACCCCAAACCCTTAAACCTTAAGCCTTCAAACCCTAAACCTTCCAGATTCGACCGTCCATGCGTCGAGGCACAGAACTCTGTGGAGCAGACGGGACATGTCATCTCCGCCTGAATCCTGCGAGGCTCAGGCATGTACGGTTTAGGGTTTAGGGTTTAGGGTTTGGGGTTCAGGGTTTAGGGTTTAGGGTTTAGGGTTTGGGGTTTAAGGTTTAGGGTTTACAGGGGTTTAGGGGTTAGGGGTTTATAGGGTTTAGGGTTTAGGGTTTAAAGGTCTAATAAGGGTTAGGGGTTTGGGGTTTAGGGTTTAGAGGTCTAAGGGTTTAGGGTTTAGGGGCTTAGGCGTTCAGGGGTTTCGGGCTTATGGGGCTCAGGGAGATCTACGGTTCAATTTGTACTTTAACCCAAGCAACCTACCTCTTTCGGGCCCCTGATTACTCCTTACATAGGTCCTTAAATCGGTCGTGCTGTAGGGTTTTAGGTTTTTGGGTTGAGGGCTTAGGGCGTATAGGGCGTAAGGCTCCCATTACAGGATTTAGGCTTAAGGGTTCGGAGGGAATGGCTGAGGTCGTAGGGGGTGGGAGCATAGGGTAGATATGTTAGGGCTTGCGATATGCTCGAGGTATGGGATTTAGGATTCAAGGTGAATCGTTCCGGGATTACATTAGAGGGCTTGGGGCTTATGTAGTTTTCAGGATTTGGCTGTAGGCCTCAAGCTTTACATTACAGGATTGATTCACTAGAGGTAAGGGGGTTTGGAGTTTAGGCTCTCAGGGGTTTGGGGGTTGAGGGTCAGGGATTCCGTAGTCCCGGTAGTAAGTTGAAGGTTTAGGGTTCTGGGTTTAGGGTTCGTTCAGGGCCAAGTCAGGGTCTAGGATTTGATATGGATTCCCAATGGTGCGTCCGCTACTGTCAGTGTGCACGCGGCTTAACCCAAGCCCAATTACCCGAGAACCCAACGCCCTATAAACCCAAAGCTCCTAAGAGCCCAAAGCATCCATTCCCTCGGTCCTAAATCCTGAGGGGCCCCAGAGAGAGTTGGCCCTAGAGGCTTCGAGGGCCCCAAAGAAGGTTGATCCTGGAAACTTCGAGGCGCCTTGGAGCCTGACCTACTAGAAGGGGGAAGCCGTGAGCTGGCGATGCATAGGGCCTGACGCCTGAACTTGCCTGTTTTTATGCGCACGCACTGCAGCGATAGGCGGGCTCGCCGCTCAATCGCTTGGCCAGAAGTCCTGTCAGATTGCACTGTGCGGGTTAAGACAGGTGATCGGCCAAGCTCGAGGCCCCGAGGAAATCGTCGGTCCAACCCGTGGTGGGGTCAGAAGCTACCCATCCTGGAACAACGCGGCAGCAGTGTTGTGCCTGGCCGCGCTAAATAGCTTGCCATCGTGCGCAAGCAGCAGCACGCAAGCAAGACACGGTTAATCAAGCCAGGCGAGCGCTCGTGTAGGTGTACGATTTCTCGCCCCATTGCCAATACCACTTCCCGTCTGACCTGCTGGAGAATAGGCACGCCACCCACAAGGGCACAGAGTCACAATGGTAGGTGCGGCGGGTAGGCGCCTTGCCCGGAAGGGTCGTCCGATGTCCGTTCTCGAGGCAGCTGCCCTCAGGAACCTTTAATCTTAAAGGAAACCCTAAACGGCCCTAAACCCTTAAGGGAACCCTTAAAACAACCCGAAACCCTCAACCCCGAAAGGCACCCTTAAGCCTAAAAGGAATCCTATCACAAAGCCCCATAGTACCCCGAAAGGGAGGAGCCCTCTTACAGAACCGCATAGTGCCCTTAGAAGGCGAATCATCCCGTAAAGAAAGAAACCCCTAGAACCCCTAAACCCTAAACCCCTGAAGCCCTAAACCCCCAAACCCCAAACCCTAAACCCCCAACACCCCCAAAACCCCCAAACCCCAAAAACCCCAAAAAACCCAAAACCCTAAACCCTAAACCCGAAGCCCCTAAACCCCAAAAGCCCTAAACCCCAAAACCCCAAAACCCCCAAACTACAGGCAGGCGACTCTCCACCAGCTTTCAGCTCCGGCTTGCAGAGGTGGCCGCACTTCGGGCAGTCTCGGACCGTGTCATCTTCACCTTTTAGGGCTTAGTATTTAGGGTTTAGGGTTTAGGATTTAAAGGCTTTAGAATTTGGAGGTGTAGGGGTTCAGGGTTAAGGGGTTTAGGGGTTTAGGGGGTTCAGGGTTCAGGGGTTTAGGGGTTTAGGGGTTTAGGGGTTTAGGGGTTTAGGGGTTAGGGGTTTAGGGGCTTTGGGGGTTTAGGGGTTTAGGGGTCTAGGATTTTAGGGGTTTAGGGGCTTTGGGGTTTAGGGGTTTGGGGGTGTAGGGGTTTAGGGGTTTAGGGGTTCAGGGTTAAGGGGTTTAGGGGTTGAGGGGTGTAGGGGTTTAGAGGTTTAGGGTCTAGGGTGTAGGGGTTCAGGGTTAAGGGGTTTAGGGGTTTAGTCAAGGATTTCGCTAGCCATGCTCGCTCGATTTGCGTGCTTGCTGCACAACTGCGTGCTCGCTCGATTGTGGAGCTCGCTCTTACGCGCACCGCAGCGCAGCGCACGCGCGCCAGCGAGCACCCAAAAATGTTGGAAGCATCCTCCCCGAGCGAGCATGCAAAATCGAAGCTTTTTTGAGGCCTCAGACTCGCCGTAGAGGTGTTTAGGGTTTGGGGTTAGATTCCAGAAAATTCCAATGCATGCTCGCTCGAGGTGCGTACTTCTAATAAAATTGCGTGCTCGCTCGCCTGCACAGCACGCCTCGTGCAAACAGCAGCCGGCGCAGACAAACGAGCGAGCACTCACACATTTTGGAAGCACCCACCCCGAGCGAGCATGGTTAGCGAGAGTCTTGATTTAGGGGTGTAGAGGCTTAGGGGCTTAGGGGTGTAGGGGTTTAGGGGTTTAGGGTTTAAGGGTTTCGGGTTTGGGGCTTAGGGATTGGGGTCTCGGGGTTTAGGGTTTGGGGCTTAGGTGGGAAAGCTTCTTTGAGGTTTGCCTGTAGGGTTAGGGAGCCCAATACCCCTTAATTAAGGAATATACCTTTTAAATCATAATATTAAGGCCCCTATGATTTAAGGTATATTCCTTATTTAAAGGGTATTGGGCTCTCTGGGGGGGGTTGTTGTTTTTGATGCTTGCGCGGGCTTCTCCACGGAGGGATTCTCTCGGCTTGGGGACCGGGGTTTTGGGTTTAAGGCATACCTTCACCCCAAAATAACCCATCGGTTTTTTATGGCCTTACATAAAGAAACCATAATAAGGAACCCTAAAATAACCTACTCTTTACCGACTTACATAAAGAAACCAGAAATTATAATAAGGAGCCCTAAAATAACCTACTCTTTATCGACTTACATAAAGAAACCAGAATATATAATAAGGACCCCTAAAAAAGGGTAGGTTCTTTAGGGTCCAGGTAGGGTGCAGAGCTCAGGCCGAAAGAGACATACAGGAAGGCCTGCATCGGCTTTAGGTCGGCCCTAAAAATAAAGGAAACTGCAGGTGGGGAGTTTAGGGTATATAGGGTTTAGGGTTAAGGGCTATAGGGCTATAGGGTTTAGGGTTTAGGGTTTAGTGGGGAGTTTAGGGTATGTAGGGCTTCTAGAAGGCTTCCATGAGGTATATAGACCTTCTATAAGGCTCCTATAACGGTAACTACCCACCTGAAAATGTCTGCCCTAAAAGGCTCAAGAAGACATCCCTCAGCGTTGCACGGTCTAGGGTTTAGGGTTTAGACTCTCAGGAACGACAAGGCTCAGATGGTGTGCATGTGGGAGTTTCGGGTTCTGACCCTAAGGGTCCCTGTACCCAAATTAGTATATACTTCGGCCCCAAAGTACCTACATATAGGGACTACTTTAAGGCCAAGGAAACTACTATTTGGGTACATGGACTCTTAGGGTGAGAGGATAAAGAACACATTGAGAAAGGCGGCGCATCGTCATGAAGCGCTCGTACTTCCTGAAGCGTGCAGGCTTTCCATATTAAGGCTGGTCACCAATCCGAACGGTTCACGGTACCTGCGCAACATGTGCTAGTGTGCTTAAGCCTTATGTTTGCACACCTTCGGTATGTAAGTACAACGTGCTTTGGTGCATATGGGCTGACACACGCAGAAATCGCAATGAGTAAAGCCCCTACCGCAAGTAATTACTCGTGCTAGATTCCTTCTGCTGTTGCTATTTCTACCCTATGCCAGGGAAGCGGACAAAATAACTGCATAGCAGCAACAGCACCAGCACCATCGAGTCTCCAGATAAGAACGGTAAGACCGCAACTGCAAGAAACAGAGTGCAGCTAACTCAGGACCATCCGAGTCGCACAACCCGTCGGGTGCTGTGCCGACTATGTATGACTGGTACGAGTTGCTGCTGCGCTTGCTGCCACCCCATCTAAGGGTCTGGTACCAGAGCTACTAACCTAAGCCCGAGTACCTAATTAATGCTCTGAGATTCTCAGGCATGCACAGATGGTAAATCTGTGAAGATTATATATCAATGTCATCTTCGTTTCTGTCGCTGTGTTCTTCTTCATTCTTGGCTTCGTTCTTGATTCCCTCATCATGTTGTTCGTCTTTTCCTCGGCTTCATTGGTTTATAATTCTCTCTTCGCCCCTGATTCAATCATAATGTTGTTCATCACTTCCGGCTTCGCTTTGTCATAATTCCTCTCTTCACCCCTGATTCAATCACCATGTTGTTCATCATTTATTCTTCATTTCAATCATCATGAATTTGTGTTTTTCCCGTCAGAGGCCTCGGGGGAGACCCTGGGTAGGCCTTAGGCCCTAGGCCCCAGGGAAATCTTCATGTATTTGCATTTGTTCTCGGCGGGCCGGTGGGGAGGCCCTGGGGAGGGCTTGGAGCGGAAAATAAAGAAACATGAAGAAAGCACTATGATCACAATGAATATGGACCATATGGAAATGAGGATATGAAATGGGACGAAGATGAAAACGAAGAGCAACTGATGATCAACATGAAAACGGAAATGATGATATGAAATGGGGCGAAGATGAACACGAATAAAAACATGAACAAACTGAAGATAGAAATGGTGATATGCAATGACCGAAGATGAAAACGAAGAAAACATGATTATCAACATGAAGATGGAAATGATGATATGAAATGGGGCGAAGATAAAAACTAAGAAAACATGATCAAACTGAGGAAATAATTGGCTGAGATCGCCACAGTTTGTCCATCAAGGAATCTTATAAAAATAGTCGATCTCTTGCACCCTTAGGAGCTACTGCTTCCGATCTCTGCTGCTGCCAGATTGAAGACAACGCTTTTGGGGCACGGTACGCACAACAAGCCCCACACCATACATGACCCCTAAACCCTAAACCCGAAGCCCTAAACCCTGAACCTGAACCCTAAGCCCAAAACCCGAGGCCCTAAACCCTGAACGCTACGCCTCTATGCCCCTTCGCTGCCGCTAACCCGCTCAAACGCCAAACCAAAACGAAGCCCCAGCTCGACCTGTGCTTAGGATTTTTTTTAAAAGTGCAATGGCCTTTAGGGTGTAGGGTTTAGGGCTTAGGGTTTAGGGTTTAGGGTTTGGGGTTTAGGGCTTAGGGTCTATTAGGATTTAGGGGCAAGGCGTCCCTAAAGCCCAAGGGTGAGCCACTCCGAAACCTCGAGCTAGTAGCACACCGGCCAAGGCCCTTTTGTAGCGAGCCAAAGACTCGTAGTGCCATTCTTATCACCACTGTTCTTGTCGCAGCATGTTAATTTGTTCACGATGACGAAGCAGTAACTATCGACTATCGTTGCTGCTTACATGCCAACGCTACGATGCAAAATAATGGGAACGTGACTTTGGAGTTCCGATTTCGTACCTACCATCATGGCAACTGGCACTAGTGTTGAGAGCAACATGGTTGCAATGAAGAAAATGTTGGTCATCATCGATGTCATACTTACTCTCGAAATGAGACCTAAACGACGAACAGCAATCTGGTCATCATCGTCGGCATGGTTCACCCCAAAACCTTTAACCTTGAGCGAAATGGAAAACACATCGTGGCCAATGCTACTCCCGAAGCCTTGAACCGGAAGCGACGAACAACAACACACACACATGCCCGTCGTCGTCGTAGCGGCTGCCCCCGTAGCCCACAAGACCTAAGCATTAATACCAAAAGCCATGACTCGCCCATCCCTACACCCTGAACCTTAAACCCTAAACCCTAAGCTCGAAACCCTAAACCTCGAACCCTAAACCACCCCAAACCCCGAACCTTAAGGGATCTACAGGGATCCTTTGAGGGATCTATAGGGATCCTTATAAAGGGATAGGCAGGAGTCACTAGAAATCGTAGACCCAGGTCTGACCCCACCCCTGTGAACGCCCCAACTTGTCTATCCCTAGGGATCTAAGGACTCATATATTCAGGCTGTTGGGCCCAAAGACCATACTATATAAGGCTTTTGGGCTACATGTACAATTCCCTAAGGGTCCATGTGCCCAAATAGTATATACATTGGCCCCTAACTACTTACACAGGGGCTACTTTAAGGCCAAAGTATATTTATTTGGGTCCATGGACCCGTAGGGTATTGTGTTATGTCTAGTTATATCCATAACTAAACTATAGTATGGTATATGGTCTTATAGTATGTTAGATCAGGTTATATTATGTTATATGGTCTTCCGTACTATAGGGTTGCTTAGTTGTGTTTTACTATAAGGTACCTCAAAACCCTTGCCGCAAAGGCTTCATTTGTCCATCGCTGGGGCTAATTTGAACCGAAAGCGTCCAGCTGCCACTGCGATCTCGTTTGAACTACTTGACTCTTGGCATTCCGAGTTTGATAGGTTGATCAAAGTTGTCACGGATGTGATCTCTCAAAGCTGATTTCCAATTCTCTGAGTTAGGGTCCCTTTTTAAGGCCCCATTATAGTACGGCACCCTTATAAAAAGGACCCTAAAGGGGACCCTATGTTAGAGAACTACCCATATGGCTTGAGAACCACAGGTGAGGCACGAGCCCTCCAGTTTCGCTTGCCCGGACAGACTCCATGTCTGATCACACCACACCCTATTCGCACCCTCGACCCTAAACCCTAAAACCTAAAACCCTAAAACCCTAAAGCCAAAACCCTAAACCCTACTATTCGCACAAAACCCTGTTCGAATTATAAAGGCGCCCATATTAAACCTCACGAGAGGACCCCCAATGTACCCTTCAACTGCAGGCATTCGCATGCCTCCTGAATAGGCATTTTGGGGCTACAAGGGTATATATGGGGCAAGGGGGTGGGTGTCTAGGAGAATGAGCAGAATAGGTATAGTGTATGCGAAGAAATCAGGAACCCTGAGGAGGGAAATTGCCGATATCGTTCAAGAGGGTGTCAGATTCTGTTTGAGACAAGTTTCCCAAAGGTCTCGGCATCCGTCAGAAGCAGAACTTCCTGGTTGCGCAGAGCCCTAAACCCTAGACCCTAACTTGTAATTAAGATACCAGGTTTGGGGTGACCTCTTGGGATCTTCGGTGCTCGAATCTATATAGAGCTTAATTGAGCGACTTGCGGTTTAGGCCGCAGGCTTGATATGCTTTTTGGAATGATTTAGAGTCTTTGGTTTACGGTTTAGGGTTTAGGTTGCCCTTTCTGGGTTCAAACTACCTGACAATTATGCTAGGTTTACACCAGTGTTGGGGAAAATGTGATTGGAATCCGTGTGGGGTGCACAGGCTCCGTGTTAGGGTGCATTTAACTAAGTTAAGGCCAGAAATACTAAAGTGGGTTCTTGAAAGGCTTCATTGTCCCAGGCATATACTATACAACCCTAGATCCCTCCAAAACCTTTGTAAGCCTTTCAGAATCCTACCCAAAAACCCAATATTCCCAACACAAGACTACAAGAACGCTATATAACCCTCAGAGGAACCCTAGAAACGCCTGCAGCAAGCCTTCCGGGAGCGCTCGGGAACATGGACGCAGAGGGATCCCTCACAAAAAGCCCCTGTAAAGCCCTACGACACCGTTACAAACCCTAGTAAAACCCCATACAGGATCTTTAGGGTTACTCCCGGTTGAACTACACCCTAAACCCTAAACCCATTGAACTAAACCCAAGAACCCCAAGCCAAAAACCCTATTATCAACCCTACAACCTAGACATGCAAGCCCTAAACCCCCGAAACTAGCCAGAAGCCCAGAACCCTAAACAGAAGAACCCAAGAACCCAAGAACCCCAAACCCTAAAACCCTAAACCCCAAACCCTTAACCCCTTAACCCCTAAACCCCTAAACCCCCAAACCCCCAAACCCTGAACCCCCTAACCCCTAAACCCCTAAACCCTAAACCCAAAGCCCCAAAAAGACGTCGATGAGGGACCCTGAGCCCCTAAACGACCACCCGGCAGCCTCGGCCCGGGCCGCAGCATTGCACGCCACGTTCCCACGCCGGCCACCTGGGAAGTGCAATCTTAGGGATTGCCATAAGGATGACTACACAGTGGTTTAGGGGTTAGGGCTTTAGGGTGTACCGGGTATAGGGGTTTTAGGGTTTAGGGTCTTAAGGTATGGGGTTTAGGGGTTCTGATGAGGTTCGTGTGGGTCACGGTAAGGCTTCCTGTGCTAGCTACTATAGTAGTTTGAGGTTTGGAGATTCATAGGTCGTTTTTAAGGCTCCAATGAGGCCATAATGAGGCTCTAAGGAGGCCATAGAGAAGGATCCATATGGGTCTCGAGTGCTGAGTACTTCTAAGGTTCTATGCGGGCCTCGTCGGGCTTTCCACACGGGATTGGTGAAGGGATCTATAGTAGAAGCCATAAAGTTGGAACATTGAGATCCCAATGCCCTTAAGATAGAGTATAAAGGATCCTGGCACTAATCATCCTAAACCCTACATGGATGCTTGAAGCCAATATAATGTATAGACTGTTCGGGCACATGGACCCGTAGGGTAAAGTGAATATTCCCAAACCCTACCCCCCTAAACTCCAAAACTTGAAAGCCAAACAACTTTTGTGCGCCAGGGTACTCCCGGGTCCCAAGGAATCCATGCTGAACCGGTTTAGGGTTTAGGGTTCAGTCTTCCCTGGCTGAAGATTAGGCTTCTTGCAGGATGCGCTGCTATCGTGGCTAATTATTGCTGTGTTTCCCAACCCTAAACCGAAGTGGGGAAGGGGTGGCCACCTCTTACTTGCCCACTGTACCTTAAACTTCCTTTACGGTTCAGAAACTCAGAGTTTGGGGTTGAAAGTGAACTGTCAAAATTACGCACGTGTTTTTTTTCGCATCGACACGTCCGGCTGGTAGGTGTGCTCTAGGGATGTGACGTCTCCACAACAAGGCTGCTTAATGAGGGTTGCAGGTCTTGGAAGGTCTCGAGCTTTAAGGTTTTAGGCTTTCGGGCGTGGGCGATGAGTCTTCAGGGAATGCTTACGGTTGGCGGGTTTGGGGGTTTAGGGTGTATGCTTTGGGGTTCCAGGGGGGAGGGTTTGCCATCCAACTGTTTATTGTAGAGCTGCTTGCTGTCCGACCAAACACGATCCATGCACTGCAGGACTTTGTTGGCCCTCAACCCTGTGACCTAGTCCTCATGCAAAGGGTTTCCATGTCGGGATGGGTTCCCACTGCCAGGCTGCACGCCTCAGTGATGGAGCTAGGCACATCCGGAGAGGAAAATCCAGACTGTCAGATTGCGCTGGTAAGGTTTATACAGTTTTATACCTGCTCCTCAAAGTTCACAACATAAACAAAGGGAGCACGTCTCGGAAAGTGCTTGGTAACTCAACTCAAGAACCCAGGAGGAAACAGGAAACGGGCGTGCGGGGTCAGTGTTTCGTTAAGGTTGCGTTGAAGCTTGGTCCGAAACCCTAAACCCCGCACCCTAAAAAGGACTTTGTTGTTTCACAGAGGTCTCTCGTTCAAGCTTTGCGGGTTTGGGGTTTGAACAAGGTTTCATTGCTGGAGATACGGAAGCAGGAAAAAGGAACAACAAGGAAACAAGAAATCCGCAATAGCCAACACCTCATGCTCAGGACCTACTCGAAGCTCATGTGGCCGCCTGCATGCATTGTAGCTTCCAGTGTAGCGACCCTATACCCTAAACTCTACTCGAAAACCAGCTTGAATGTCCCAAACACTCCCCCTACCGGCTGCAGAGTCTCTGACGGTCTGACAGGCTTATGCCCAGAAGCATTTTCTGTGCCAGCTAGCTCAGGAAACGCTGAGCTGGCCCATCAAAGCTAACCTAATATAAAAACCTTAATAATTAGAATAGGGTTTAGGGCCCCATTATACTATATTTATATTACGGAACCCCCCCTAACAAAAATAATATAGGTCATTATTTACTGTAGGTCTCTATATTATTTGTTGTTATTGTTGTTGCTTTGGCTGGGCCTTGGTGTTTGGTGTGTTGTAGGGGCCTTAATATTTACGTATATTATTTTGGGGGTTCCTTATTGAAAATATAGTATAATGTACCGGCAAAACCCTATTCTACTAAATTAAGGCCCCTACATTAACTGAGCTGGAACCAAATTTAGTTGCCGTGTTCTGAACGATGAACCTTGTCAAGGGGCGAGCCACAAGAAGGATAAGTCCTAGACCCTAAACCCTAAACCTCCTGTAGGCTAGGTTCGCGTAATTTCGGAAGGAGTGAACAAATTAGCTTTAAACACATGTTATATTTGCACTTTCAGGGCCAGCTCAGCCAGAAGAGAGGGATGATAGAGAGTTCATTCTTATGGCTTAACGTTTGCACAACTGTCTATACATATAGGTGTGTGTGTGTATACATGCTTGAGCCCTAAACCAATACCGTCAAAGAGACACCCGATGTGGTGATGTTCTTAAGTTTCGGGGTGACTTAGTAGTGGTCTTAGTGATATGTTTAACTGATCCTTCTCTGCCCTTACAGTCTAGTCGGGTTCCCTACTCCCTAAACCCTAAACCCTAAACCCTAAACCCTAATGAAGCAGGACCGAAAAGCGAATCATGACCTTAGATCTGATCACAGGGGTACCTCGACTTCACACAAAACGAGCGCACAAACACAAAAAGCAACACGTTCCGGTATTTAGGGTTTAGGGTTTAGGGTTTCCACATATGCCCCCGGTCGTTGTAATGATCTCTACTGCTGTGGGACACGAACATCGGAGGGTTTGGGCTTAATTAAATCAAGTCTTTGGGTCTATTTGCACCTTTTTGAAGGGGGGTTCAGGATTTAGGCATTGGGGTCTCTAATTGTTTGTCGTGATTTCTACCATGGTTACGCCACCTCCCTGTCAGCATCGAATTCGAACCCCGTGCTTTCTGTGGCCAACAAGGCATCACAGCGGTCTATGCCCAGGGGACCCGAAAACCGTAAACCCTAAACCCCAAACCCTAAACCCTAAAGTCCCTAAACCCCAAACCCTGAAGCCTAAAGTCCCTACACCCCAAACCCTAAACCCTAAAGTCTCTAAACCCAAAACCTTCAACCCTAAAGTAAAGCTTCCACAGTTTCGGCCCTGGAGTTTAGGAGGTAAGGGTTTAGCCCGAAGGGTTCACGTTTAGGGTTTAGGGTTTAGGGTTTAGGGTTTAGGGTTTAGGGTTTACCCATGGAGTATATGCTTAGACCCTAAAGTAGTTAAATAGGAACTACATCAAGGTTCCTGTATATACGATATAGGTACATGGACCCTTAGGGTTTTTTACGGTTTCAGCTTTTAGAGCTTATGAGGATTGATCTGTCAGGCTTGGGGCTGTAACGCTTGGTTTGAAATAATCTAATACCCACAGGGTCCAAAGATACGACCATTATGGACTTAGGCCCCTAAAGACTATTCTAATCATGGTTTTGGGTGGCCTAATTCCATAATAGTAGTGTGTATGGACCCTCTTGGAAACAGATCCCTGATTGAAGGATGGACGCCTTAGTAGTCAGGGTCGTCGTCTAGGGAGGCGAGTCTTGCGATCCTTGTTGACGATCTGGCGCGGTAGGGATCCCCACCCTGAACTTAGCCGCAGCCCGGCACCCTAAACCCTAGGCCCTACACCCAAAAAGCCCAAAAACCTAAACTTAGGGCCTAATCCAACAAAAACCGAAACTACAAACAGGACACTCCCTAAATCCTACACCCACAACCCACATCATACTACCGTAAGGGTCCATGTGCTCAACGAGTATAATTACTTTGGCCCCAAAAACTCTGGGAAATCGGGTTCAAGGCTCACCCTAAGCCCTAAACCCCAAACCCTAAACCCTACGCCTTGAATCCCAAACCCTAAACCCCAAAGCCCTAAATCCTAAATCCTAAGCCCTAAACCCTAAACCCCAAACCCTAAAACCTGAGCCCTAAAC
>CAJNDV010030900.1:25177-41595 GCA_905221635.1 Symbiodinium sp. CCMP2456 | reverse complement strand
CCCGAAACCCCTAAACCCCCTAAACACCTATATAAGGCTTCCATTGGAAGTCTTGAAGCCGATACAGGTGCCAGAAGCTGCAAACCCTCAGCCCGTGACACTCAGGGACGGGTTTTTGAGTGTTTCGGGTTTGGTTTAGGGCATAGGGTTTAGGGTTTCGGGTTTAGGGTTTAGGGCTTTGGGTTTAGAGTGCTGGAGTGTTTCGGGTTTTGAGTGTAACTTTAGGGCTTAGGGTTCAGAATAGGGCTTACTGAAAAGAACTTCGGGTCTAGGCACACAGTGCTGTAACGGTGATTCAACCTCGTTCTGTGCTATTCGTTGCCCAAACCTGCACCTGTTTGCAGCCAGATTAACATTTAGGGCCGGCAAAATGCAAATCGTTGGGAATCTTTGGGGTAATACAGGAATACACAGGAATTCTACTACCCCGGAAAGATTAAAGGTCACCTAGTCTACTAAGCCCTCCCCGGAACCCCCCTCCCCCAAACTACAAGAAACGACCTTTGACAGGATCTCAATACGTTCCTTGCTTCTAGGGAATACATGAAAAATCCGGCAACAAATAAGGTGTGGTAGTTGAACAAAAGTATAACGGTCAACACTGCATCCTTTACACTCTAAAACCTATCCCAGTGGGCAACCCCAGCAATCACCACATCTCACCGAAACCACAAGCTGGAAACCCCAAACCCTTGAACCCAATACCCCTAAACCCTGAACCCTACAACGCCTAAACCCGAAACCCTAAACCCTGAGCCCTAAAACACCTAAACCCTACATTGCTAAACCCTAAACCCTAAACCCTAAACCCTAAAACCCTAAACCCTGAACCCCTATAAACTGAACCCTAAAACACCTAAAATCTACACCTTTAAACTAGGACACCAAAAAAGCACATAAGCAAAAACTAGGATAGGGATATCCCATATAAATCCCCTTATAATGAAGCCCAATAAGGTAGGGATATCCCTATAAAATGCTTATGCTTATGTCCTTTTCGGGTCCCTGATAAACCCTAAACCCTGGACCCTAAACCCCTAAACCCTAAACTCTAAACCCTAAACCCTAAACCCTAAACCCTAAACCCTACACCCTAAACCCCAAACCCCTAAACCCTAAAACCCTACACCTCTAAACCTCTAAACGGCCTGGTGGAGGCTCCAAGACATCTGCTGGAAGACCCTGCGGCTTGCATGGCTCATCTCCTTTGCCTCGACAGGTAAGGGCACAGAGGGTTTTTGGGGTTTAGGGTTTAGGGGTTTAGGGTTTAGGGTTTAGGGTTTAGGGTTTAGGGTTTGGGGTTTAAGGTTTAGGGTTTAGGGTATTCAGGGTTTAGGATTTAGGGGTTCAGGGGTTTAGGGTTTAGGGGTTTAGGGTTTAGGGGTTTAGGGTTCAGGGGTTTAGGGGTTTAGGGGAGTAAGGGTTATGAAGCTTGGGTTTGGCGATTATAGATTGCACGAAAAGAGCAGGCTGATGTTAGTCATCATAAACACGACTATAGGTCTGCATACACGCACATACACCCCTTTGCAGCTTGATCTCAGCCCCCAAAACCTCTGACTCCGAAAACCCATCTAAACCCTGACTCCTGAACCCTAAACCCTAATCCGTAAATCCTAAACCCTAACCCCAACCTCAGGCCCAACCTCTGAGGCTCCCGACCCTTGGCAAGATCCGGGCTGCCCAGCTCTTCCTTTGTTGGCTTCTCACCTGCCAGGCTTCTTCGGCGTGCATCCTAGCACCCAGACATGCCAATTATCAGGAATAGACATTGAACTAATGACTGAAGCAGGATCCCTAACATGATTTGAAGAGAAAGCTTGATTAAGGAATATGCCTCTAAAACTAGCATGGGGTCCCTAGCATGATTTAAGGTATATTCCTTAACTGAGGAAACTACATACAATTATAGTAGGATCCCTAACATGATCTGAGGTATACTCCTGAACTACGGGATTTTGGAAGGCCTGGCTACCTAGCTAGTGTTCAAGGGATCAGGGACTTGTCTGGAAAACGTCCGTACCATGGAGTTTCAACAACCGAGGCCGTCTCTGAAGCAACAAGAGCTGGGGCGGCAGCAGTGGCGGCGAGTGGCCGGCACAGCGCGGCGTAGAGGCATGCCTCCAATGTTTGCTTCGCGTTCGAACTCCAGCTTAGTTGGCACCGCCATCCAGGAGCTGTCTCATGAAACTCTCCAGCTGTGGTCCCACCATCCAGGAGCAGTTTCCTCTAGTTGGTAGACGAAATCCAGCTGAGGCATGCCTCCGTTTGCTTCGCGTTCCAACAACAGTTTAGGACATGGCACCGCCATTCAGAAGCTGTCTCAACAAACTCTCCAGCGCAGTAAGGACCCAACAATGGGCCACCGTGCTTCATGTGCAGAGGCAGCGTCTGGCCATACGCTGGGTCCAGTTCAGCACTTGCCTACAAAACCCGACAAATTCTCTAAGCCAAGACACACTTGCGAATTCCGAACACCTGCACCCTAAACCACTACACTCCAAACCCTAGACCACCAATCTTGCAAGCCTTAAGCCAGAGAAACCAAACCACAAGGGCCCAAGGACTTCTTGGAACCTAGAGCCCTAACCCTAAACCCTAAACCCCTAAACCCCTAAACCCTAAAACCCGAAACCCTAAACCCCAAACCCCTAAACCCTAAACCCTAAACCCCAAATCCCTGTCCATTAACACTAAGCATCCCTTAGCCCTAACCTAAACTCGTACTACGTATGATTTGGGTACAGGCACCCTCGAGATCTATTGTAGGGGCCTCAATAATTCGAGTACAGTAGCATTTTGGGGTATATTATGCTATATTATACTATGATTACAATGGGAACCCACAAGATAGTATTGGTATTTATGTACGCCCCTATAGTACCCCAACCGAAAACCCTACACCCTAAACTCTAAACCCTATAAACTCCTAAACCCAAAACCCTATAAAGCTCTGAACCCTAAACCCTAAACCCTACACCCTAAACCCTAAACTCTAAACCCCGAAACCCTAAACCCTACGCTTCAAACGTAGCCTCGGGCTTCCAGACCCGGAGGAGGCCGTGCAGAGCCGACGGCTGTCTGGGCAGGCGCGGGAACACCTGCGGTTTAGGGCTTGGGGGTTTAAGGGTTTAGGGGTAGTTTAAGGTTTATTGTTTAGGGTTTTAGGGTTTAGGGTTTTTCGGGTTCAGGGTTTAGGGCTTTTAGGGGTCAGGGTTTAGGGTTTAGGGGTTTAAGCTGGGAGCATTGTTGATGCCTATTGGTTAGGTTTAGGGTGTATCGAATATCTTTTTGAGTGGTGGAGGTGGGGCGTTTAGATAACACCGCTAAGGCCTCTAGAAGTTAAATGGGAAGTTGTACAACCCTTCTTTGGACGATGCGAGATCTCTCCATGGGGGCGCCTGTCGTCTTCTGCGCAGCGACCACCGCCTGCTGTGAAATGCTAGGACAGCTTCGCGTAGTTTTAGGATTTAGGCGTTGAGGGTTTTGGGTCTATATAGTTTAAATAGGGTTTAAGATGGAGGGCTTAGGGTCAGGGGTTGGGGACTTGTGTCTTGAACCTTCGGGCTCTTAGGGTTGTGGGTTTATTAGGGTCGGGGATTTCGTTTTGCTGCGGCCGTTGTTGTTGCGGTTGCTAAGACCGAGTCAGGGGTACTACCCAGACCGGTTTTGGGTTTCGGTTAACTTCAGATGCTTGTTTGGCTGTATTCTGCCTGTCACGGAGCTTAAACGATGGTGATCACCAAAACAGGAGCGATGTTGGATTGTAGGCTGGAGGGTATAGACTTCTAGATGGTGCTTGAAGGTTTGCATAGAATGGGGTTTTGGGGCAAGTTATGCTATACTTCTAAGAAAAAGACCTTGAGAAATAGTATTGGCAATTATTGAAGGCCCTGTATCCTAGACAGAGCTTTCGTGTTCGAGCTGTCGAAGAACCACCGAACTGCGGGGTGCCTGCCAGCATTCGCGGGCGTGTGCAACATCGGTTGACAAGTCTGCACATCGCCTTGGCATTCTCAGGACAGCAGCGCTAATGAATCCGAAAGCTTAGTTGTTAGGCTTGCGGGTTCAGGGATCTCTGCTGTGGACACAGAAAATGTGTGTCAGCTTGGATAGATCCACTCTCCCCAGCTCCCCTCTGCGATAAAGCCCGAACTACTCACCAATAAGGATTCGTTGATGCCGTAAAGCGAGCCTGCGAGGTTCTTACTCTCAACTCTAAATCTTGAACCCTAGCCCTAAAAACCCAAAATCCCAAACTCTAAACTCTAAGACTGTAAAGCCTTGAGCCTTGAGATGTTGGCAAACAGAGTTTTTGGGGTTCTTGCGCTTGCGCTGAAGGGCTAAGTTGAAGCTTCATGCTCGCGCTTTAGGGTTTAGGGTTTAGGACTTAAGGTTCAGGGTTTGAGGTTTAGGGTTTAGGGAGTTTTGGGGTGTGCAGGTTTCCGAGTTGAGAATTTGGCTTTACGTTTCTGGAGTGTGTGCTTCATGATATCAGGAAAGGCAAACGCTTCTGTCGAGATGCTGCTTCGCTGCACGGAGCTTCTCCTTGAGGTCCAGATTTTCCTTGACAGCGGCCCCTAAGCCCCGTAAAAGTAAGGGTTTAGGGTTTAGGGTTCGTGGTTAGGGGATGTTAGGGGTTAAGGGTTAGGCTTTAGGGGCTTAGGGTTTTGGATGTCGTGGGGTTCCTTTCAGGGTTCGGGTTGCTTTGGGGGTTCCTAAGAGGGCTTCCTTGAATAACCCTAAACCCTAAACGATCTACAAGGGCTTGGGGCCCAGAGATTTGCTGGCTGTTTGCTCGAAGGATATACCCTACCATGAACCACAAAAACCTGCTTGTTCAAGGGTCCGAGAATATAAGAACGTGCAACAAACAAGCAGGTAACCCTATAGTACATACTCTTGCCTGAGAGTCATCCTTAGATAGGTCCTTTGGGCCAAAGTATATACTATGTGGGTACCTGGACCCTTCGGGTAATGTAGACCCCTGAATAATCAAGCCCTTTTTCATTTCAGGGACTGAATACGTAAATTGCTACGATAACCTCTTCGAAGCTGGAGGGTGTGTAGTAAGCCACGATTTATATTCCCAATAGTAATTCCTACTAGAGAAATCCTACTTTCCACTGTGTAGGTACTTTGGACCCTGGCCCTGAACCCCACATCCTTAACCCTAAACCCTAAACCCTAAACCCCTAAACCTTAAACCCTAAACCCTAAACCCATACTACCCCAACCATGAACCCTAAACCACTAACCCCTAAACCCTAAACCCTGAACCCATAGGTTGCAAGCAAGCTTCCGCAATGCAGTGCGCGTGGACGAGCTCCGTCTGTCAGGCTCGAGGGCTCCGTTTTTGGGTCTTCAGTGGAGGCCTTGGGTTAAGGGCTTAGGGATTAGGGGTTAGGGCTCAGGGTTAGGTTTAGGGTTAAGGGTCTAGGGTATAATTAGTGGCACGAAGCAAGGTTTTGGGGTAGCCGATGCTGCTAGAGTCAAGCGAGTCAGGTATGCATGCCACCACTAGGAAGGGTTTGACAGTCACTAGGGTAACTAGGGTTGTCTAGGGTGTTTTTAAAAGCTGTAGACTAGAGCATGAGGGTGTATGCGGTACTCAGGTTTTGGACTACGTACACAATCAAGCCCTAAACTCTAAACCCTAGAAACCCTAAATCCCTAACCCCAAAAACCCCCTTAACCCTAAACCCTACACCCTAAACCCCAACTATACCCGAAACACTGGTGCTGGACAGGCATTGATCTGAATATTTGGCCGCACTGGCTGATTTGCTAATGACCAGGGCCGAAGCCTCAACTATGAGGTTTAGGGTTGAGGGTTTGCTATCTGCCTATCTACTCTTCTACTTATCTATGCACCCATCTCTGCATTCATTCTTCCATCCATTCATCTTGCCTAACCTACCGAAAATATCAGACATATACAGATGTAGTCTTATCTGCTTTATCTTACCTATCTACATCAGCTCGCTTGTTTACATCCGAGCCCAGTGTTTAGCCGACCTTTACACTTTAGACCCTAGGCCCTAAGCCCTAAACCCTACAAACCCTAAACCCCACAAGCCCTATAAACCCTATAAACCCTAAGCCAACACCCCGAAACACTACACCCAGTGATATGACTGCGATAAGCCGTAAACCCCTCAAGCCCCCCATGAAACCCATCCGGAAGCCCGACAGATCCTTTCACGGAGCTTAGGGTTGAGGGCTTAGGGTTTAGGAGGTTTAGGGCTTAGGCGGTTTAGGGTTTAGGGCTGCGCCCAGAGAGAAAGAAACCTAAACCCGAAAACAGACCACACTCGAAACCCTTCACAAACCCTAAAGTTCTAAAGCCTAAACCGCGGCTGAAATCTGAACCTCGAGCCTGAAGGCCGAACTGTGTGGGAGATTCAGAAAATGGAGGGTAACCTGATTCAGGCCCCAAATACGATAAGATCCTTCATGATGCTCAGAAGCCGAAAACGCCTATAAAGACGTTGTCACAACCATCAGAAAGCTGTCCAAGAAGCAAACATAAACCTCTAGAAGCACCTCAGACCTCTGGAAGCCGACTCACCCCTAAACCGAAAACCCTAAACTCCAGAACCCTAGACCCCAAATCCTAACCCCTAAACCCTAGACCCCAAACCCTAAACCCTAAACCCCTAAAAAACTCACCAAAATCCGAAGCCTTAAGCTTCATCTCAAACCCCTGAACCCTGAACCTCGAAACCCGAACCCCCAACCCGCCTAAAACCTAAACCCTAAATACCCTAAATCCGCTACACCCCAAACCCTAAAACCTAAACCCCCAACCCCCTAAAACCTAAACCCTAATCCACTTAAACCCCCTCTAGACCTCATCCCTAAACCCTAAACCCTATAACCCTAAACCATAGCAAGAGCCCCAGGCCTGGCTGTAGGCGTATCGCAACTCAGCCAGACCCTGGGCCTGAAGTACACCGTCCTCCACCTGATTCATAGGGTGTGAGATGAAGCTTAAGGCGTCGGATTTTGGTGAGTTTTTTAGGGTTTTGGGTTTTAGGGTTTGGGGGTTTAGGGTTCGGGGTTTTAGGGTTTGGGGTTGTTGGGGTTTAGGGTTTAGGGTTTGGGGTTTTAGGGTTTGGGGTTTATGGGGTTTATAGTCCTCCACCTGATTCAAGAGCGGTCTAGGGTTTAGGGTTTATCGGGTTTATAGGGCTTATAGGGTTCACAGGGTTTGGGTTTTTAAGGTTTAGGTTTTAGGGTTTGGGTGGCTTAGCGTTTGGATTTTTGGGTTTCGGAATTAGTTTAGGGTTTTTGGTTTTCGGGTTTGGGGTTTAGGGTTTTGGGCTTTAGGATTTGGGGTTCTCGGTTTAGCTTTTAGGGTTTGGGTTTTAGGGTTTTGGGCTTTAGGGTTTGGAGGTTTTGGGTTTGCATTGAGGGCTGCAAGGGCCTTTGTGGAGGTTTTATTTACAGGGCTTCATACGCCTCTCATAGGGTCCTGCACGTATCGTTGATTGCTCTCGTTATAAAGAGTTAAATGGGCTTTCTTGAAAGGACTTCAGCTTGTACGGCTTTTTTAGGGTCTGTTCTGCGAGGATTAATACGATTTGTGCAAGGGCTCATGCGGTGCCTCCGTCTTTTGATGGGCATCTGACGCTTTCAAAGACCTTTCCCCAAATACCCTAAACCCTAAGCCCTAATCATCCCTAATCCCTAAACCCAAAACCCTGAACCCTCACACCTAAACCCTAAACCCCTAAACCCTAAACCCTAAACCCCAAAACCCTCAATCCCCCCAAACCTAGCAAGGCCTCCTGCGCATCCGGTTGGCTCTCCTCGACCCCACGACGGGCTGCCTCGATCATGGCCTCGGAGCTTGGAGGGCGTAGGCCTGCTTTGGGAGTTAGGGTTTAGGGTTTAGGGTTTAGGATTAGGGGGACCCTTGGGGCTATGGACCCTCTCAATAAGGTCCCTTTTAAGAGAGCCAGAAATAGGGTTCAGAAGGGTCCCCTTTAAGGGGTCTCCTTAATACCACTGATCATGCTTCGGATTTCGGGTTTAGGGTTTAAGGGGCCTGGGTTTAGGGTGTAGGGTATAGCAAGAAAGTTGGAAACTCATGATCCTCATCCATAGCCCCCAAAAAAAAACAAAGTAGGGAACATATAGTGGCCCTACACCTACTATAGCCGATTATTCTACATATTTTTTGGGTCCAGCATTTGGGCACCCTAAACCCTAAACCATAAACCCTATGAGCCGTATCTTCAGTTTCTTGACACTCTGAGGTTCCTTGAGGATTCGAAAACAGAAAACCTGAATGATTACAGGCACGCATTAGTCCTTAGGGTTCCGATTTAACTAACTTGAATGTACTATATTATATAGTATGCTACTACATCCCTAAACCCTAAACCATCAAACCCTGGTCGAAGTATCAAAGGCTCTGTGTGCATTCCCTAAAGTCCTGTGAAACAGGCAGGGTTCATTTCTAAACCCGCAAACCCTAGACCCTAAACCCTAAACCCTAAACGCTATACATGTCTAAACCGTAAACCCCATAAAGGCAGACAGCCCGATGCTCCTTCAATGCTTTAAGTTTCTATCCAATCCCCAAAACCTAATTAGGATAACAACGGCAAGTAAGGCCCTATACGGAGCAGACAGTCTGGGTGCCCGATGATGGTTGTGCTACCCTAAACCCAAAGCCCCTAAACCTAAACCCTAAAACCCTGAACCTTAAACCCGAAACTCTAAACCCCAAAGACGCTGAACCTTAAAACCATAAAGCGCTAAACCCTAAACCCTATAAGCCCTAAACCCTTAAAAGCCACAGACAAGGTGCCCGGTGATGGTGTAGAGACCTGAGCATCTCGTTGGCCTTCTTGCGCAGCGGTCGTTGGGCGGCCACGCAGTCCTTGTGAGTTGAAAAGACGATCGTTGAATTTATGTAGGGTACGAGGTGTATATGGGTTTTAGGGTAGGGCACTTTAGGGTTTATCGTACTTAGGAATTCGGATTTTGGGTTTGGTGTGGTGTTTTTGCTTTGTTTGGCCAAAGCTTAAAGGGGCATGCAAGGTCCCAACGTTCAGGGACTAGGGTCCAAAAACCCTAAACACTAAACCATGTTTAAGGCTTCGGGGCTGTCGACGGCTTTATGATTGGATTGCGCGGCCTTTGCCTTGATAGATTGCTTGGGCTGTCTTTTTAATTCTGCAACCGCTATATCTTGTGGGGAATCCGTGAAAACAACAGTTGTAAACATGTAACTGCATAGAAGACGAGTACGGCGCGCAGGTACACCCATCACAAATTCCCCCTTCTCCAGGGTTAGATTGCAGCCGTTGGCAACCGCCTCCACTGTCGTGAAGTCAAGCATCAGCATTGGCCCACCAACCCGCAGAAGCGCAGGGTTTGGGGCTAGGGTTTAGGGGTTGGGCTTGCCTGAGCTACTCTGTACAGAGCTTAGTCCCCAACATAAGTCTATGTATGAATTGAGTTGCTTGGAGGTTTAGCGCTGCACCCGAAGTAAGCCCTCATAGAAACCTTGTAGAACCCTTCAAGCACCTTTAAAAGGACCATACAAAACACGGAACCCTACATTGTGCTATGTGGAGTTTAGACAAAGCGTGCCAAGGCTCGTCAATCAGCCGCCGCAGCGACATGATCCCTGCCGGAAGCCCGGTTTAGGGTTCAGGCTTTACGGGTTAGGGTCTAGGGTCAGGGAGTTTTGACGGTTTAGGCTTTAGGGCTTCTGCTCAGGGTAGAATGACAGAGTGTTGAATAAGGGTTCCTTCAAGGGTTGTTTTTGTGCTCAGTGGTTCTGGATCTAAGGCCGTTTAGGGTTATGAATTATCATTGATATCGATCTACTATGGCGTATTTGCGTTACGGCTTCAGGGCTTTTCCTGTTTATAGCCTTAGACCCACATCGATCCGCCGCAAGCCTCCTGAGCGTTCCAGGCGTTAGATGATGAAAGTGACTCGGAACTCATGGGCGAAGCTGGCATGTAGTAGTTCAGGGTTGGAGGTTTTGGGACCTGGAGAGTAGGGCGCAAGGGGGTTAAGGCTTTACAGCTAAGGTGTGAAATATGGAACCCTAAACCCTGAACCCTAAACCTTGCGATCACCCTCAATCACCCTCAGCAACAAGGGCAAACCCAAACCCAAGGCAGATTCAGTGCACATGAAGGCCCGAACCCCGGGTGCAAATGAACCTGAATCCCGTGATGTGAGCACCGTCTCTTTACAAATGTAGGAACCTGATTAAGAAACCCTGGCCCTATTAGGATCCACATAAAAGAGCCCTAATAAAAAGCTAAGGTTTCTGAAATAGGTTCCTATAGGGTTTAGGGTTTAGGGTTTAGGGTATTACACCCCTAAACTCCTAAACCCTTGTATAGTACCCTTCTAGAATCCCTTAAACGAGACCTGTTCCTGTATTACCCCAATCCAGCAACGATTTTGCTAGGGGCGCACCACTCTGGCCCAAGCCCTAAACCCTAGTGTGGCACGGTCTTTAAATAAGTGGGGGTCTATGATGTATTTTACTCTTTCATGTTTTTGTGGTTGTGAAGTTTCGGGTGGGTTCGTTGAGATGTTTGTTGTGTTGTTTTGGCCGGCGATTTTTGGTGTCTTCCCTCCAAAACCACCCTGAACCCTGAACCCTAATCTAATCCCCCCAACCCTGACCCTAAAGTCCAAAACTCAAAAGAACCCTGAACCCTGATTAAAGGCTAAAGCCGTACTACTAGCCGGATTAACCATAATTTAGACCGAGCCACCCCCAGACCCCTTCAGACCACCCGAAACCCTTCTAAGTCAGTTAAACCCACCCAGACCCCTAAACCCTAAACCCTAAACCCTAAACCTTTTAAACAACAAGCCGAAGTTGCGAGTCGACAGCTTTAAACAGCCAGGTGGCGGGGATCGTTTCGGCTTGAGTCCTGACATCTAGAGATCGGCTTGGCTCGTGGATCGGGTTTTGGGTTTAGGGTTTAGGGGTATAGGGTTTAGGGGATTTAGGGTTTAGGGGTATAGGGTTTAGGGCCTTTGGGGTTAGGGTTTGTGGTTAAGGGTTTAGGGTTATGGGGTGTATGGTTGAGTGGGTCTTGCCCGAAGGGTTTTAGAGGGTTTGAGGCTTATATAGTCTCCATTGTAGTTTCTTTTTGGGGTTACCTTTTAGGATTCCTCAATATACAACTGGTTAAATAAACCCTAAACCCTAAACCAAAAACCAAAAAAGTGAACTACAACGGGGGACTATAGGTAGGGTGTGGAAGGGTGCAGGTAAGGGCGCGGCGTGGAGTTTCGGGCAGGTTCTGGGTTCAGGGAATATGGCTGCGGACCTGGTGAGCATAAGGGTTTAGGGTTCAGGGTTTATGGTTTAGGGTATAACAGAAGGTTTAGGGTATAACAGAATGTACGGCTTTAGGGTTTAGGGGGTTCGCTTCAGAGATAAGGATCACGAGTTCCTCTACAAATATGCGACTCCTGAAGTCTTTCAGATAACCCTAAACCAAAACCCCTGAAAGAAGCTCTGCTTATGCATCCCCTATGATCCTGTATACAGCCCCGATGAAACCAGTCTCATAAATACAGTACTTATAAAACCGTCATAAAAACCTAGATTATGTAGAGGCCTTATAGACTTCTAGAGCCCTTATAAGACCTTCATTGTAGAACCCGTAAAGCGTCAAACTAAAGAACCCTAAATCCGAAACCCTGATTAGGATGCAGGGTTCAGGGTTTAAGGGTTTAGGGTTTAGGCGCTATAGGGTTTAGGGCTGAGGGTAAACACTCATTCTCGCCTAGACCCCCCACCTACCCTCTATTCCACATACCCTCCGTTAAAAACTATTAGCGGGTTTATTGATGGATATTTGGGGAGACTGAGAACCCTAAGCCCCTTAACCCTAAACCCTCAACCCTAAACCTATCAACCAGCATTGCAACCTTCAGCCCTACATCCTTAACCGTAAACATCCCTAAACCCTAAACCCTAAATCCTTAACCGTAAACATCCCTAAACCCTAAACCCTTAACCGTAAACATCCCTAAACCCTAAATCCTAAACCCTAAATCCTTAACCGTAAACATCCCTAAACCCTAAACCCTGTAAACCCTGTAGATCCCTTGCAGGGAACTGGCCCCAAAAAGTTTAAACTTTTCTTCTAGTAGGGGTTTAGGGTTTAGGGTTTAGGGTTTAGGTTAAATTTACCAAAAAAGTTCAAAGTTTACCTATTGGCCCTAAGCCCTAAACCCTAAACCCTAAACCCTAAGAAAGAAAGCGTAAACAGTCCTACCCGCAGTTCTGCACGGCCCGTGCCTGTGCCAGGGGGACCGGCAGCTGCGGCATCGGAGGCGGCTCCTGGATTGATTTGGCTTTAGGGTCTAGGGCTTCGGGCTTAGGGTCTAGGGTGTACGGTTTAGGGCTTGGGGTTTAGGGTTTAGGGTTTTGGGTTAGGGTTTAGGGTTTAGGGTTTTGGGTCTGGGGTTTAGGGTTTAGGGTTTAGGGCCTACGGCTTAGGGCTTAGGGCTTATAGGGTCTAGGGTCTAGGGTTCAGGGTCCAGAGTGTCAGGGTTTAGGGTCTAGAGTTCAGGGGTTTAGACTTTAGGGTCTACAGGTTTCAGGGTCTAGGGTTTAGGGTCTAGGATCTTGGGTTCAGGGTTTAGGGTTTGGGGTGGATTGATTTGGCTTCGAGCTCCTCTTAAAGCAAGTAGGCCTTTTGACCTCTAAACCCTCAGCCTGATTCTTAAGGCATGTATTTATTTGTCCTAAACCATACACTCTACACACCTCTACACCACATTCTAAAAGCGTTTGATACTAAACCCTAAAGCCTAAAACCCTAAAACCTCAAACCCTAAACCCTAAGACCCCAAAACCCTAAACCTCTAAACCCAAAGCCTTCTGGTGTTTGAAGGTAAAAAAAACTATGCCTTCGGCGGATCCGGGAGCTGTGATCTTCTCGGGTCGGGTTTAGGGTTTAGGGTTTGAGGGTTGAGGGTTTAGGGTTTAGGGTTTAGGGTTTAGGGTTTTAGGGTTTCGGGTTTTAGGGTTTTCGGGTTTTCGGGTTTTCGGGCCTCTGGAGGCGTTTCGGGGGCTCTAAGGCTCTCGGGCGCGTCTAGCGGGTTTAAGGTTTGAATAAGCTACCCATAGGCCTTGTCGGGGTTCATATATAGAATCCTATAAGGTAACCCCAAAAAGGAACTACTATGGGTAGAGGGCTTCAAGTTTAAGGCTATAACGTTGCACAAACCGGTTTTGGGCTCACAGGGCTTATAGGGGGTACTTGGGGTGTGATTGTTTCGGGTTCCAAGCAGGTTCCTTCAGGGTTGTCGAAGTGTTTCTTCAGGGGATTCTTTGCTTCATAAGGGAGTCTCATGAAATTAGGGCTTGTATAAATATTAGCCTACTGTACGGAACTCCAAAGCTTAGGACTCCAAACGGACCGGAGTGGGAGTATTCCGCGACTTTGTTTCCAACCCTCAAGATGGGTGATCGTTGCACTAGAGCCGGTTATTCACCTTACCCCGCTGCTCCGAAGCATATCAGCCCTCGCAACTTGAGCCGAGTAGTTCCCAGCACTGAGATCCGAAACCCACAAACCGAACCTCAGATAACTAAACACCCAAGTCCGACTTTGTTCGTGCCCAAGACCCACAAGAAAAGAACGCCTGCACAAATGAAAAGCATGTGTAAGTAGGGTGCGGTTAAGCCAGACGAAATTACAGCATTCATCCCTGCTTGAAAGACACCAACGCTTCCAATACTTGCATTTTTTAACCCTAAACTCAAAGCTACATCCGCGCTTCGAGTCGTAGGCACTAAACTACTTCTGACAGCTATCTAACTGCGGGGCGGGGCTCACTGTTGATATATTCTCGAATCTTGAGTGATCACATTTCATTTGAGGGCAAGCTTTACGATTCAGGTTTCACACTGAGCTTCACAATGAGAGTGGTGCATTTCATACAATATAGGGATCTAGTTCTCCACGTCCTTGAGATCAAGTTTCACACTGAGCTTCACATTGAGAAATATTCACACCTATGGCGTGTAAGAGACTGCTGTTGACACTGAGGTTCACACTGAGGCTGCCTTTCATGTTGCGAATAGCTTTACACAAAAGGGGGTCTGTATAACTGAGCATGTTCAACGAGTCGTTTCCTGATGTCTGCATTGCGCTTGTCGAACGGTATGCCTGGTAAGCTGGCATCCAATTCTTTCATCACTGACCAAGCCTTCTCCATGTTATTTACAGTCCAAAACTGCCGTGGTCTGCCAACTCTTCGAAATCTCGCTTCTTTTGGAATAGCGGAAGCAGTGGCGAAAGTGGCTTGATGTAATGGGTCCTCTCTTGGCCTCCGCATAATGTGACCTAGCACTTTAAGCTTTCTATTTTCCAGTATTTCTGTCAGCGGCTTTACTCTCCGGTTCGGTGCATCGGTTGGCGCATTGATTTCCTGATTCGCGCGTTTGTAGACATATTCATTGGTATTGTGCCGTTGAATGAAGGTCGTATGTAATCGAAGAATTTTCCTGAGCCCTTTAAGTTGGAAAGTGTTCAACAGGGTTGCATATAGCCGAAAACTCGACAAATTGAGTCCAACATCAAAGACACACTTAACTTATCATATTAGCTACGAGCCTTAACACAACCATGCTAATATGGGGGCCTAAATAAATTACCAATACTATTGTGGGAGGTCTCTTTTTATAAGTATAGTATAATGGGCCCCAAAGCCCTATTCTAATCATTGAGGCTAAACCCTTATAGTAGCCCCTTATAGAAACCTTTAAGGAGCCCTTTAAAGGAACCCAAAACGCTGTTCGAATTAGTGAGGCCCCTCCAAAACCCTAAAACCCTTATACCATAAACCCTTAACCCTAAACCCTAAACCCTCAACCCTCAACCCTAAACCCCAAACCCCCTAAACCCCAGACCATAAACCCAAATTATTAAGGCCCCTATATTACAAACCAACTTGGGGTTGGGAGTCGACCGTCCTGCGCAGGCCGCTCTAAAGCTGCAGGTACTTCCTGACAGTCTTTCCGTTTTAGGGTTTAGGGTTTGGGGTTTAGGGGGTTTGCGGTTGAGGGTTTAGGGTTGAGGGTTTAGGGTTGAGGGTTTGGGGTTGAGGGTTTAGGGTTTCGGGGTTTAGGGTTTAAGGTTTAGGGTTTAGGGGTTGGGGTTTAGGGGTTGGGGCTTGGGGGGTTTAGGGTTGAGGGTTTAGGATTTCGGGTTTCGGGTTTCGGGTTTAGGCAATTAAGATACTTGCTTGATAGTCTTAGCTTAAGGACCCTAAACTATGGGGATTATGGTATATTAATTACTGGTAGTACAGGATTTATAACATCAGCCGTACAACCAAACAGTGTTCCAGGTGCTTCATTTGAGAGACAAGGATCAAGTATCAGGGGGGTTGCCAAACCCTAAACCCTAAACCGCTAGGCCATATTCCTTAACTCATAGGCTTCATCTCTCTACAGCTTATGTTGGATGGCTTCATATGACGGTTTAGGGTTTAGGGACTTAGGGATTCCTATGGCTTCATATGGCGGGGTTTCGGAGTCTGTTTGAGCCGATCCTAGCTTGCACATCATGAATGGGTTTAGGGTTTAGGGTTTAGTGTTTAGGGTTTAGGAAGAAACTAGGCTTGTAGGTACTTCTATGGCCTTGGTTGGGCCGTGTTGGGTTGCAAGTGGTTTGGAATTTTGAACTACCTGCCTTACCTTCTACATGATCGCAAGCTCCATATTGCAGGCCAATTGGGCAACCGAACAAGCAAAATTAGCAGGCGAACACCCCAAACCCTAAACCCTAAACCCTAAATCCTAAACCCTAAATCCTAAACCCTAAACCTAAACCATACTCAGAGGGAGCTCAAGGAGAGTTGTTACGGTAGTCCGGGTGCAAAAAATTTCACCAGCACCGATGCAGTCGGACGGTCGGTTAAGGGTTTAGGGTTTAGGGTTTCGGGTTTCGGGTTTAGGGTTTAGGGTTTAGGGTCCAGGGTTCAGGGTTTAGGGTTATTGGGCATCTTCGCGGAGAGGCTGCCGTAGAAGCACCGTCATGGAGAGTGGGCGCCCGAGACCCTTAACCCTCTAATCCCTAAGCCCTAAACCCTGAACCCTAAACCCTAAATCCATAGACCCTGAACCCTACACCCCTAAACCCTGAACCATAAACCCTGAACCACTGTTTAGGCTTCGGCTCCAAACGGTGCTCGAAGAAACATCCGCGACCGTAAACATCGATGGCTAAACTCTAAACCCCTAAACCCTAACACCCTAAACCCTAACACCCTAAACCCTAAACCCCTAAACCTTAAACCCTCAACCCCGAACCCCAAACCCCCAAAGCCCTAAACCCGCACCCCTGAACCCTAACACCCTGAACCCTGCACCTTCTTAGTAGAAGCCCTTTACAGGTGGG
>CAJNDV010030900.1:10219-20649 GCA_905221635.1 Symbiodinium sp. CCMP2456 | reverse complement strand
TATATGTATATATAGATATGTATATATATATATATAAATATGTATATATATATATAAATATAAATACACCTTGAAACCTGAACCCTAAAGCCTAAACCCTAAATCCACACCCCTTACTGAAACCCTGAACCCAAGCCCTGAACCATCCTGAACGCAAGCCTAAACCCTGGGGCCTAAACAGGCCCGCCTAAGAAGCTGTAGCACTGACGGTTTAGGGTTCAAGGATTTAGGCTTTAAGGGTTAAGGGGTCTAGGGTCTATAGTTTAGGGTGTAGGGGTTTAGGGTTTAAGGGTTTAGGGTTTAAGAACACCCTAAACTACACCCTAAACCCCAAACTACATCCTAAACCCGAAGCCCCAGCATGTAAGAACGGCCAAAGCGCTCTCTGGCGGGGCTATCAGGAGCTTGGCCAAGAGCCGTTTGACGGAAGCTTCCTTTCGAGCGACTGTAGCGGTTGGGATTCTATCAGAAGCCTATAAAGTTTTAAGGGCTGTAATGAAGATTTAGGATTTGGGGCTCTGTCATGCTCTACAGGATGGTTTTCGCAAGTTTATAAAGACTTGGGGTTGAGGGGCTATGTGTGTGTGTGTGTGCGTTTTTTTTAGAGGCGGGTGCTTCATAATGGTGTGTCGGTTCGTTCGTGGTCCTGTCACAATTTGTCATTCCACAATTTAAGGTCCCATATAAGCCCGTTAACCCTTATACTCTGAAACCGGGTCCAACTTGTTTAGTTGCATGCTGGCGGCGTGCCAGTGGCTCGTGCTTGTACTCTAAACCCTGCACCCTACAACCCCAAGTTTTGTTCCGCGTATGGGGTTTAGCATCTTGACGAAGCGTCGAGCCGTGAAGTAGACATTGCTATGCACCGCCTTTCTTTCAAGCTGCGTAGGGTTTAGGGTTCGGGGTTTAGGGTCTGGGGTTTACAGTGGTGTTTTGTAGCTGTGTGGGAGAGGCTTATAGGTAACAGGGTTGTAAAAGACTTCACGTTGGATCTATATCCTAGACGCTGGACAGGCAAGTGGGTCCCTCGACCTCAGGCTCTAATGTGGCTTGATACCTGCCAGTCGGGTTTAGCACCTGCGGCTTTGCTTGTTTTGCCTGGTGGTTGAACATCCAGATCTTAGGCTTTTTCGGTGTGTTGGAATCGGGTTTTGGGGTATGTTGAAGTAGCGTTTCTGTTTAAGAGCCCTGAATAGTATCATGGCATGCTTTCAGGCCTCTGTCTTGCCCTGGAATAGGAGGCTTGGTAATCAGCATCTACGAAAATGGAAAACTCATGGGCGAATTGAAAGAACTGGGAACGAACCCCCCTCAGACCCAGTCACGGTTAAACGTCTCCTTCAATGACGGACGACGTATCGCTGTTGCCTTTCTTACTCGCTGTGCGTGGCAACCGAAACAGCTCACATGGCAGACTGCTTCGACTTCCCCTTGATGTGCTTTGACTGGAAGTGTGCTTTCAACAAGTCCTCGCATGCACATACGGCCAACAGGGCCAGCATTTGTCCCTCGTTCCCGTCGGCTATCAACACCCGAGGTGCTTTGGCCTCGGGCATTGATTCGAGTTTTACTGCAGCCTTGAAACGGTACTCTGGATCCACTTTCCGACATAGTTGTTCCAGCTGGTTCGTGAGTCGTTGCTCAGACCACTTCTTGGATCCCAGTTGGCTTGCCAAGCAGCCCTCCCTGCAAAAGCAGCTCCTCGGGCGTCGTCGGAATGAACCGGTGGATTCTGAGCCGTGGTGCCAACCACACAGTGTGTTGACCAGGCTGGAATCTTGGATTTGTCCTCTCTTGTGAAAGTGGTAGGCTGGGCCTTTCTGTACAGTCGCTCCAGCAGACCTTTGTCCAAGTTGGAAAGCCAGCAGAGAAGACACCTTGAGATCCCTTTCCGTGAAGGTTAGGGCTTAGGGGTTTAGGGTTTAGTGTTTTGGGTTTTAGGGAATTGGGTTTAGCGTTCAGGGTTTAGGGTGTAGGGTTTAGGATTTAGGGTTTAGGGGTCTAGGGTCTAGGGATTTCGGATTTAGGGTAGGGTTTAGGGTCTACAGGGACACTTTCTGAGGCTCTCACTCGGTCTACAGGGACACTTTCTGAGGCTCTCACTCACACCAACCCGCTGCACGACCTCATCTGAAAAGGGAATGCCAAACCCAGCCCAAATCCCAAAAGACAAACCTCATATACAGGTTCTTTTAAGGGATCCTACAAAGGTCTCATATCAGGGATCCAGAGAGGTTTACGGGCATAGCTTCGTAAAAGTAGACAGCGCCCCATACCGTAAGCTTGTAACAGGAACCCCTTGAACAAGGCACCTTAAGCGATCAGTCTACTCTGACATATGTCAGGGCTGAACCCGAAACCCCTAAACCCTTGTCCTTACGGGAAACTACAAGTGTAGAGTTTAGGATATATAGGGCTTCTATAAGGCTTCCATAAGGTATATAGACCTGCTATAAGGCTCCTATAACGGTAACTAGTAACTGCAAATGTCCTAGATATCCCCAAACGTAAACCCTAAACCCCTACATCCCTAAACCTTATAAGCCCTAAACACCTAAGCTGATCCCTAAATCCTGAAAGTCTAAACCCCTAAACCCTACAATCGAAACGCTATACTTCCAGGACTCAATAAATCCCGGCCTGAAAACCCCAAACCTTTAAATTAAACACTGAGCAAAAATCGACAAAGGGTTTAGGGTTTAGGGAGCAGAAATCTACAAACTAACAACCTCTCGAACCGGAAAGCTCTGAAGGTCTACAAACCCCTTGCTTAATTACAGCGTTTAGGATTTGAGGGTTTAGGGTTTGAGGCTTCGGGCTTCAGGGTATTTGATTGCGCGTTACGCAATCCTAGACCCTAAAGTGCAAACCCCCAAAAACTCAAACCCAAAACACTTGTCAGAGAACACACAAGCCGCAAACCCCAAACCGGTATAACGCCCCCTCCCAACCCCCAATTCTTGAGCCAATGATGTCTGAACCCTGAAAGTCCAGAAACTCAAACCGCAAAACCCTAAACTCTAAACCCCAAACCCCCTAAGCCCCTAAACCCTAAACCACTTCAGTACACCTTATAGATCCCTGACTATAGGAACCCTTATAGTTCCTTCAAAGCAGCTCTCTTAAAACACCCCTAAACCCTAAACCCTAAACCCTAAACTCGGCTGAGCCACAAAAGGGCTTTCGTCAAAGGGATCTCGGACGTCTGCCGCAGTTCGAGGGTCCTTTCCCAGAGCTGCTTCGAGTTTTGGGGTTTGGGGCTTAAGGTTTAGGGTTTTAGGGGTTTGGGGGTTTAGGAGCTTATGCTTCAAAACTTTTCGGGTTTAGGGTTTATGGTTTAGGGGTTTAGGGTTTAGGGTTTGGGGCTTAGGGCCCAGGGTTGTAGGGGTTTGGGGGTTTAGGGGTTTATGGTTGAGGGTTTATAGGGTTTTTCAGTTTTCAAAGCTTAGGGTCTAGGGCTGTGGGTTTAAACATTTGGATCGTTCTACAATCATTTCCACGAGTCTGGGCTGTGTTTTGCTTGACTAAGGGTCTTGTAGGACACCCATCGGAACTCCAAGGGACACAACCAAAATGCTAAACCGAAGGCTTTAAGGCTTTAAGGTTAATTGAGGATTTAGGGATAGCCAAGGCTTAGGGCTTACGTTACTTCCAGGGCTTTTTGAGTCCAGGGTTTTAGGAGGTTAATGAGAGAGTTCCTTGCACAATTCTGAAAAGCTTACTCATGGATTGCAGTCTACACTGGATACTGTAAGGGATGCTATCACAGTACAGGGTAGGGGCCTCGGTGATTGTTTGGGACATATGCGTAGTACTCTAAATTAGGGTCCTTTGTTAGGTACGGCACCCTTATAGCACCCAGCCCATGGTATACTATGATTATATGCTGAAGCCCACAGGTCTCCGTGTTGAATCGTTTAAAAGGTTTGGCTTCGAAAACCTGCAATCCAAGCCCTAACACCCTACAAACCCTAAGGTTCGAAAGCCCTAATTAAACCCAAAACCCAAAAGCCTGAACCCTAAAGTCTAAAGCCTCAACCCTAAACGCAATATCTTGCCCGAAGGCTCTAAGGGTCTAGGGTTTAGGTTTTAGGGTTTTAGCAAGATCTTGCCCTAAGGCGCTCTATCCGTAACCCCCATGATAGTTCCTTTTTTTTGCGGCTAATATTTAGGATCCTATTAGGGAATCCCCAAAAAGGAACTACTATGGGGCCTATGGGTAAGGACTCATATTCAAAGGCCTTTGGACCCAAAGTCCGCAGTACATAAGGCCTTCGGGCTATGTATATATATATATATATATATATATGCGGAGCCTTGGAGTTACAGGTTTTCTAAAGCGTGCATGGGACTTTGAGTCTCTGGATTCGGTCTTGCACAAACAAAACAAAAAAACGCTTAGCTTAGCATATGGTTTTAAGGTTTAGGGTTTTGTTTCTGAAGGTGCAATGAGGATTTAGGGTTTAAGATTCCAATGAAGACATCGCAAGCCAACACAGCACACACCCTCCTTCAATGGAGTTTCGGGCCTAGAGTTTCGGATCCGGGGCTGTTAGGGTTAAGGGTGTAAGGGCTGGTTTCAGTTTAGGGCTTACTCGGTTTAGGGTGTAGGGTTGAGGGTGTAGGCGGCTAGAGTTTAGGGAACATACCTGCCGCCCCCGCGAAATTGGTAGAAGCTAGGATCCCTTTTTGGCTATGTGCATTCCTAACTGTCGCTCCGTCAACCGGGCCTTTACGTGTTTGATTAAAAGCCTTTGGTATCAAGACTATCGTACAAATCTCCACAGATGCCTCATAGACAGCACCGTTAGCCTCGGAAAAAAAAACGAATACCTGTCCCAAAGTCCTTTGTACAAGGCCGACATCGTAAAATATTGCTTGAAACAAAAAGCCTGAACCTAAAGCCCCTAATCCTTAATTCGGAACCTTAAACCCTCGCGACCCGAAACCCTCTAGAACCTGGTGCCCCATGGATGGCAGCTGCATATCGATGAGCACGTCTTTGGCCGCCTTGCAAGCCGTGCGTTCGAGGAGATTCAGGTTTGGGGGCTGAGGATCTTATTCAGTGCAACCCAGGGTATACAGTTTGTGTAGGGTTTAGGTAGCCCTAAACCCAAAAAACATGGGAAGTACATAGTTTTATCAGGTCTGTATGAGGCGCTCTCTGGGATCCTAACGCGCTCTAGCAAACACGCAAGCCCGACCAGCTTAAGGACAGTAGCCCAGAACATGCGCACTGCTCTCTTTTTCTTCCCGGCGTGGACTTGATAATCCAGGCTCAAGACTGGCAGGGCATCAGCTCGACGGCTGACAAAGAACATCAGCTGCTGCTGACAAAAGACTGCCCCCCCCCTGCAATCACAGGGCGGGCGGGTGGGAAAACAAGAACACTCCAGCAATCCCGCTGAGAGCACCTGGGGGGCAACCTCCCCAACAAATAACATCCCAAGCACAACCTTGAGGCATCACTGTCCGAACGAGCAAGCTCCAAGCGCATCAGACGTGCAACACTCCAAGTAGCAACAAGACACAGCGCAAGACACGCACAGCGCTCACGGATCCCACTTTCTGTCCCTGGCAGGCCACCCCGCAGGGCTTTCGACTTACAAGACAGACTTGTTGAAATGTCCAAGCACCCAACTATTTTCGTGCGCTGGGTTCTTCAAGGGTCATTAAGCGAAGCTTTAAGGCCTTGTTGAAGGCTCTTGGGTTTCGGGTTGTTGTGGGTTTAGGGTTTAGGGTTTAAGGTTTAGGGTATAGGGTTTAGAGTTTAAGGTTTAGGGTTTAAGGTTTCAAGTTTAGGGTTTAGGGTTTATGGCGTTCTTGCGGGGTGTTAACAAGGAATTGCAAGCCTGCTTATACCGGCTGTAATGGGTTTAGAAATGAGGCAGTGTGCAGATGTTACAACACTGCTTGAGGTTCAGCTCGGTGAATGTACAAGACTAAATAAATTTTGGGGTTTTGTCATGAGTCATGTAAAAAGTACTGAGTACTGTTTGCACACTGTTAGCAACAAGCACGAAAATCGAGCTAATCTAAGGCTCACACCTGAAGGCACTTACAGTCATCATTGCTTGGCCGACGACTTTGTTTCTTTGCATATACTACGCTCAAACCAAGACCACAAACTCTCCGGCATCTCCGCAGAAAGCAGCACCGGCTGGCGCCTTAACGGAACTTTGCTGAAGTCGGCTTCCTCACCTCCACGATGCTGTGGTGGCAGATGTCATAGTTTGCGACCGTGGACAAACGCGAGCCAACGCTCGTATCGGAACGGCCAAGGCACCCATGATCCATCCTGATGAGAAGTAGTTGGAACCTGCGCACTGCCTGCATGCCCTGTAAGCAACGGAGGCGGAAGCGGCTTCGAAGTGGAAGGAAAAGAGGCCCCATGGTCCTTGCTATCGTGGACATATGTCCAAACAACCGGAAGCGGGCGGCTGCTCGGTTTTGGTTGGCCTCGCAACAGCAAATGTAATATTTACAGTAAGCGCGCAGCGTCAGTCGCTCCATCGTGTAGGATTCGGAAAACTGCGAAAACCGTGCCAGCAGCATTGCTCCGCAATAGTATTAATTAGCATGTTGAAACCAGTGTCAGTCCCCCCTTCGTCCTCTGCGTGCACTGTAAGTGTACGCACTGCGCACTGCCGGAGGGCTGCATTATTATTGCCTTATGACAAAGCCGGATAATGCCCTGAAAAAACCTTACCAAGACCCAATAATGCCGTCACAAAATTCTGCAGACACCTACAAATTCCCATAGAAACCCATGCACGAGCCAAGCCAGCAAAAACCTGAACGAACCCTAAACTCTAAACCCCTACAGCCTAAAGCCCTAAACACTAAGCCCTAAGCTTAAACCCTAATCCCCTAAAGCCCTATACAGTCAGCATAAAACCCTAAACCCCAAAGCCCTAAACCCTAAACCCCTACAGTACCCTTAATAGGTCCCTTATAGGAACCCAAATAGTTCCTATCAAGGAACCCCTAAGCTCTTTTCGGAGGCTTGCGGCTGTGAGGCAATCGGGCTGCTCCCACGGCTTAGCTCGTCTGCTTTTAGGGTTTAGGTGTTCCGTTGAGGGTTAGAAGTAACGTATATAGCAGAATATAGGGTTTCTATATCAGGAACCAGTATTCTGATTTGGGAAAGTGACCCCCCCCATAACACTTCCTAGGAATGTTTGGGCTTGGAGAGTTCGGGTTTAGGGGCCTAGGGGTTTGTGCACGGTAAACCCTAAACCTCGGACCCTAAAATCCTGAACCGCTGTGGACGATCCGGGCGAGATGCTTATACGGTTTAATTTAGGGCTGGGTAGTTATATCTCAGACGGACTTAAGTATATTGTAGGGGCCTTAATAGTTCCCAGTAGAATAGGGTTCTGGGGCCCCATATTCTACAATTATAATATAAGGAGCCCCCCCAAAATGGTGTACGTAATTATATGGGCGTCTATATTAAGTAGGGTAACTTTTGGTGTAACCCCACAGTACGTGAGGGACTTATAGCGACACTTATAAATGATTACAACTATCCATGAGGGTTCCCCATATAATTTTGGCATAACCTAGACCCCCCATCTACCCTATAATATTAGACCCTAAATACCCGTTTTGTGGGACCCTTCACCCCTATTTGAGGGTACAAGGAGGGTCCTGGCAGCCTTGACTGTAAGGACATTGTTTGGATTATCAGGGTCCGAAAGTCCCTGTAAAGAAACCTAAAAGGACTCCGTACAGTATCCCTGAAAGGAACCGTTAAAGGAATCCCTTGAGGGAAGCCTCACATAAGACAATCTTTGAAAGAACCCTTAACGGAACCTGCCCTTACAGGAAGCCCATATGCACTAAACCCTTAAAGGAACTGAATCCCTTAAAAGAAGCCGTTCCTAAACCCTAAATCCTAAATCCTAAGCTCTAAGCTCTCAACCCTAAATCGTAAATCCTAAACCCCAAACCCTAAACCCGAAATCCTAAAACCCTAAAGCCCCAATCCTAAATCCTAACTAAACCCTAAAACCCTAAACCCTGCCCTCTGAGAATCTTTAAAGGATGACCGAACCCGCCTCCGCCTCCGTCGCCGGCTCGGGTGGCGTCAGGGCGACCTCGGTGCGGAGAACCAGAAACCCTAAAAAACCTTCAAAAGTTTAGGGTTTAGGGTTTGGGGGCTTAGGGTTTAGGGTTTAGGTTTCTTTTTGGGGGGGTTTAGGGTTGCAGGGTTTAGGGTTCAGGGGTTGAGTTTTAGGGTTTAGGGTGCAGGGGTTGAGGATGTTAGGGTTTAGGGTCTAGGGTTCAGGGGTTGAGGATTTTAGGGTCTAGCATTTAGGGATTTATGGTTCAGGATTTCTTTAAGGATTCCTTCTAGGGTTCCTTCAGGGTCCCCCATCGGGTCTTCAAGGGATCCTGACAGGATCTTCAAGGGATGTTTAAGGGATCTAAAAGGTATCTTCAAGGTATACCTGTGACCCCAAACCCTGCAAAGCAGAACGCTCCAAAAGTTTAAACCCAACGGCGTAGACCCTGAACCCTAAACTCTAACACCCTTTGCCCCAAGCCCAACCTGCCCAACCTGTGACCCCAAACCCTACAAGATGGCATTTAGGTAAATCCTAAACCCTAAGCCCTAGGTTCCCGGGAGGGTTCCCATAAGGGTCCCCTTCAAGCGATGCGTCCGGGATCCTGGAAGTATGTTTGGCGGTTTGGGGTTTAGGGTTTATACCCTAAACCCCCAAAACCCTAAACCCTAAACCCTAAAACCTAAACCCCTTAACCCTTAACCCTAAACCCTAAACCCTAAACCCCCCATCTTGAGGGATCTTTAAGCTGGCGGATCTTGACAGGGTGTGAACGGTTTTCGGTGTAGGGTTTAGGGTTTAGGAATTCAAGGGATCTATGAACTATAAAGATTCTCTAAGGGTTTTGGATTTAGGGGTTTAAAGTGTAGGGTTTGAGACTCAAAAGCCCTTGACTAGGGCTTATATTACTTTAAAATATGGAAACGAACCTTGCTATGATCAAAACATATATTCCTTATCTACAGGTTGTCCGAGCCTGTGGCTTCTAGAAGGGGTTGCAAAAGGCTGATTGAATCGGATGCTTCTTGAAGGGATCCGCTATGCTCTTTTCAGGAGTTCTATACTGCAAGGAGCCCCAGTCAAACCTCGACAAACTCCTGTTGAAGCGAGGGCCCATCAAACAACAAGCTGGGTACATCCCCATTACCCTTACCCCAAGGGTCCAAGGGATCCAACAATCAGGTACTTAGGTTTCGGATATAGTAGTAATGTAGGTTACTACTTGGAAGAGTATATGATTATTAGGTACTTGGACCCTTAGGGTTATAGAGTCCGGGAACCTCGCAGGAACCCTGCAAGCCCCCTAAGCCCGAGAGCCGAATCCTTAAACCCTAAACCCTAAAGCCAAAACCATAAACCCTAAGCCCTAAACCCTACAGCCCTAAACCTTAAGCCCTAAACCCTAAACCCTAAAGCCCTAAAACTTAAACCCTAAACCTTAAGCCACTGCCGTCTTGGAGCTGGCGATTCGCCTGGCGAAGAGCTGGCCCGCGGCGGCGAAGTACTGACAGCCTGGACGTCTTTTTTTAAGAAGGCGGTCTGCAAAAGGGTCTGTAAAGGTTCTGTAAGGCTACAGGAATTTTGGGGTTAAGAGTGCAGGGATCTCGGGCTTTACTTCTTTGCAAGGGCTATATCTGTGGCTTTTCAGTGGGTGTCTACAAGGTCTCCTACATATTTGCTCTTGGCATAAGGGCTGTTAGGCCCGGCCGCCTGACGGAACAGGATCTTCAGGAGTCGGGTTTCCGCGGCGCGCTCTGAGTGCCCCACTCCCGCTCGCGCTTGCCTGCACTGCTGCTGGCAGCCTCAGGCGGCTGATGAAGCCAATGATTTGCCCGAGCGGGCATGGACCCTACTGCCAAGTCCGGAACATGGGTGTCATCACCCACAGTTGAGCCCCAAGGTAGCGCACACCATGCCGGCATAACAGGAGACCTCAACCCGTCCATTGAAGTGCAACGCATTAGCTCCTTTCGACTTCAGTGCTTGCAGCGCTTTGAAGAGCCGGATCAACAAATCGTTGATGCCCAGGGATGGCGTTTGAAGAGCGGCATCAACATTCGTTGCTCCCCAGTCGTGACCCTAAACCCTAAACCCTAAACCCTAAACCCTAAACCCCTGACATCATATCACATGAACCAACCTTGGGTCGACTTCCCGTACCTGCCCCCCCTTGAAACTAAACCCAAAACCCCAAACCCCTGAACCATATATATATATATATATATATATATATATGGGTTTAGGGTTTAGGGTTTAGGGTTTAGGGTTTAGGGTTTAGGGTTTAGGGTTTAGGACTTCCGGGCTTTGAGCATTACCTCTGTGAGACCTGAGCTGCACCTAAGGACAAAGAGCTCACAT
>CAJNDV010030899.1:31528-45294 GCA_905221635.1 Symbiodinium sp. CCMP2456 | reverse complement strand
CCGTAAACCGTAAACCCTAAACCCTGCAACTCTAAGACCGGCCTCTGCCTTGGCTTCGGTTTCGGAGCGCTTTCCTTGCGGAGCAGGGGCACTGGAGATTTAGGGAATTAGGGCTTTCGGGTTAGAGTTTAGGGTTTAGGGTTTAGGGTTTGAATCAGGTCCCATTTAAAGTGTAATGGAAGTCTAGAACCCCTTAACAAAAATTGGGGAATTAGGGTTTTAGCAATCAGGTCCCATTTAAAGTGTAAGGGAAGTCTAGAACCCCTTTAAAAACCTGAGCATTTTCAGTACCTGCATAGATGTCTCGGTATGAAAGTGTCATGTGTTCTTCCATATCACGAACGACTGGGTTTGGACACACTCTCCACCGTCCCCTCCTCGACTTTTAACTGCTTATAAACTTAAACTTCCAAAACCCTAAACCCTAAACCCGAACCGCTTATAATTCCAAGAATTTGTGAGAATCTTGGATCTGCCGCCCACATATCCTCTCCATCATGTGGTATCCGCTCCAGGCTGCTTTATGAAGCGAGTGTCTCAGTGTAGCCAGAGAGCGCAATACCTAGATATTAAGGAATATGGCTTAACATCATGATAGGAAGCCCTCATACTTTAGGGTATAATCCTTAATTATTAAGGGGTTTTGAGCTCTCAGCGTAGAGGACCATCGAGGTCTCCCAACAAGCCGTTTGCACCTCGGACAAGGTCTTCGTTGAACTTCCGCACAGAGTCATCGGTAATTTCCACCGCCAAGGCAGTGACACGCCCTGGCACATAGCCAACGGTCAGGACACTATCCAGCAACTCGTGAGCATCCGAGCATATGATGCCGGCACCGTCCCGGTTGAGGGGGTGCACCCCCACAACCATGGGATTAAGCCGCATCTCTGTCAACAGATGCCCTTCACGAAGCAGAACTAGCACATCCTGTACCGCTTTGACGAGCTGATCGCCCTCCATGGCACCTCGCAAGAGGTTGTCCACCTTTTCGACGATGCTCGGAGAAATGCCCGTCATTGCACGGTCACAAGCTGAAGAAGCAGTCTCGCCCTATGATCTCAATTTACGCGGTGTAGGGTTTAGGGGTTACGGTTTAGGGTTTAGGGGTTTAGGGGTTTTGGAGTTTTGGGGTTTTGGGGTTTAGGGTTAAGGGGTTTAGGGGTTTAGGGTTGTAGGCCACACTACCAAGAACCCCAACGGGCATCGTAAGGACCTATTCGGCCTAAACCAACTCGTCCACACAGCCCCAAAGTTTCGGCAGGTTTAGGGTTTTAGGGTTTAGGGTTTAGGGTTTAGGGTTTAGGGTTTAGGGTTTAGGGTTCCACCTCGAGTCTGTGCCTACGCTTGTTTGACAAGGCATGTTCGCAAACGCTGATGCGCATGGCCCTAAAATCCCTGAACCCTAAAACAAATTGGAACTGTGAACCCCAAAACCCTAAACCCCTGAACCCTCAAACCGTCCGGGACCCTAAAACACCGAGCAATCCTGGGAGACCCCTCAGAGGATATGGGGCATAAGCCTTGTAACAGGCTTCCTTTATGGGTTCGCTCAAACAGGGTAAGGGTTTTAAAGGGGTCTACAAGGGGCACTAAGGGGCCTAGGTTCGGCCTAGGGTTTAGGGGTTTAGGGTTCAGGGTTTAGGGTTTAGGGTTTAGGGTTTAGTATAAGGGGCTTACAAAGTTTACATACCAATGCCGTAATAGTTAACATCAGTTTTAATAAGGCTTTGGGGTACACTACGATACATTCATAATCATAAACTTGAACCTGAAGGAATATGGGAAAAGGCGTTCTAGATTGATAGAAGTGGCAAGTCAATCCTGGATGTTGAAACTCCCAAACCCTAAACCCTTCTTGGCATGCCAGGAAGCTCCGGACGGTCTCCGTCAGTCTCTCCGGTTGTTCCGAAATCGTCTTCCTGATTGCCCATTTAGGGCTTGCGGTTTCGTGGTTTAGGGTGTAAGGGTTTAGGGTTTAGGATCACCGGGAGGTACTGGTAGGATATCTTTACTAGGAGTTCGTACATGGGTAGTTCTACAACATTAGGGTCCCCGAAACAGGAAACATGTACTCTTCGGGGATCATAGCAAGGGACCCTGTTGCAAAAACCTCGACAGCCGAAACCCTAAACCCTAAACCCGGTTCCTTTCACAAAGACCCTCGCTCTAGACATGAGGAAGTGTCCCCTAAAACCTAAACCCTAAACCAGGAAGGATTCTTTTAGACTAATCTTAGACCCCTAGCAAAAATTATAAATTTTAGCTGCTTCTTAGGGTTTATAGTAGCCAAAGATTAAAAATTATTTCTAAGTACCCCTAAGTCTTTTAGATAGAGCCCTGCCTCCGCTCACCTAAACGGAGTAAGTATCCTTGACGCATCCATTTTTTCCTGCGAAGACGTATTTCATGCGTCGCAAAAAACGCCAACAAGGTGCAGAACCACCGTTCCCCGGCCTTACTAATTAGAATAGGGTTCTGGGGTATATTCTACCATACTTATAATCAGGAACCCCCCAAGAGAGTATAGGTAATCATTTAGGCCCCTTTTTAGGGTTGGCTCCGGTTTAGGGTTTGGGGTTGCGGGGCGAGGTTCCGGGACCGAGGTTTGGGCTTGACATACCTAAACCCTACCCTAAACCCTAAACCCTAAACCCTGTACCTGTGCCAGCTCTGACACTGTAGCAGTGACGTGCTTTCCTTTTCCGTCTGCTTAATGTAGGGGCCTTAACAATTAGAATAGGGTTTTGGGGAGCCTGGGTATAATTATATTATAAGATACCCCCAAACCCTATTCTAATTATTAAGGCCTCCATATTACCAGCTTGATACAGCAACCCGGACTTGAAACCCTAACCCTCAACCCCCAAACCCCCAAACCCCAAACCCTAAACCCTAGTTCTGCGAGGCTCCGCAGGCTACAAGTTGGCTCGTTCCTCTCTTGCTGTGCTGTTGCAAGCTGCTGTCGGTGGTCTTCGGTCTTTCGCACCACGAACCAGATTAGGGTAAGGGTTAGGGTACAGCTAGATTGGAAAATGTTGCGCTGTAGGTGGAAACACGAAGACTCCCCGAGATCTGATCGAGTCTAGCGGATGCAAGACAGGCCGATGTTTGGTATCAAGTTTGCGGACCAGCTTCCAGACCACACATATGTTAGATCGAACGTCCAAAAAGTTGCGGGTTCGCTAAGAGGTTCGATGACTTCGGAGCATGCGTCAGAGAGATTCCTTATGCTGCGGCCTCCTTTGCTGATTGATGCGCTGGAGTGCTCTTTGTTTGCTATTGTTACTATTACAACGATTTTGATAAGTTGGTACAAAGCATTACCAAAGGTCCTACTAAACCCTAAACCCTAAACCCGTTTAGGGTTTAGGGTGTAACTGCGAAGTATAGCATTTTCGCTCGAAGCAGATTCAAGGCTGAACACCAAGCCGCGCCCTGGAATCCGAACATCACCCCTACTTGGAGGGTCGGGGGACTTAGTGTCTACTTATTTTATAGACGTATAAGTACCATAAACCCTAATTAGGATCCCTTTTGGGGTATTTATAACTCTACTTAACATCTACCTACTAAGTCCCCCACCCTCCAAGTAAACCCCCCACCTCCCAAACAAACGCTGAACAGCTAAAAAACACCACAGCCTCAAACCCCAAAGAGCACCCTACCCTGAGCTTCTAAGCCCGAAAACCTCGGCCCTAAACCCCGAAAGCCCTAAACCCTGAACAGCTTACCCTAAACAGGCCCCTAAACCCCAAAAATCCCCTAAACCCAAAACACCTAGACGCCAAACCCCAAAAATCGCCTAAACCCGAAAACCCTAAACCCTACAAAAAATTCCTAAACCCGAAACACCTCGAACCTTCGGAGGCGAGCCGCAGGAAGCTTCCCAACTCGGCACAATAGAAGGTGTGAGAGTCACGATCTGGCCTCGGAGCACGTCTAGGTTGGTGAGGGTTTAGGGGGGTTGGGGTTTGGGGTTTAGGGTTTAGGATTTTTTAGGGTTTGGGGTTTAGGGTTTGGGGTTTAGGGTTTGGGGTTTCGGGTTGGGGTTTTTCGGGTTTGGGGTTAGGGATTGGGTTTAGGGTTTGGGGTTTAGGGTTTGGGGTTTAGGGCCCAAGGTTTAGGGTTTGGGGTTTGGGGTTTGCCGTTTAGGGTTTGGGGTTTAGGATGGTTTGGGTTTGGGGTTTAGGGTTTGGGGTTTAGGGCTTAGGGTTTAGGGTTTGGGGTTTGCGGTTTAGGATTTGGGGTTTAGGGTTTGGGGTTTAGGGTTTGGGGCTTCGGGTTTAAAGGTTTGGGGGTTTGGGGTTTGGGGTTTGGGGATTGGGTTTAGGGTTTAAAGGTTTGGGGTTTGGGGTCTAGGGTTTGCGGTTTGGGGTTTAGGGTATGGGGTTTAGGGTTGAGGGAGGCTTCGTCTTTTTTGTTTATGTCTCTTGAACTCCTTGCCAGAGTCGTCAGTGTTGTGTTGAGGGTTCTTTAACTTTTTAGGGCCAGGGAAATGCAGATTTGGCTTCACCGCGTGGGATTTGGGCAGCAACAACTTAATGCTGCTCCACGCGAAGGCAATGTGCACAGAAAATTAAACTGAAAATCCGAGTCCTACACCCGAACCCCTAAATCTACACTTGTCAACCCAGTCCATCAAGCTTAGTGCTCGCTGAACCAGGGCCCTACATTCGCCAAAACGCCAGCCTAAACCCCCCAAATCCTAAAACCCTGAACTGAACCCTAAACCCCAAAAACCTGATACCCTGAACTGAACCCTAAACCCTAAAATCCTAAAAACTTGAACTGACCCCTAAACCCTAAAATCCTAAAACCCTAAACTGAACGAAACACCCCTGAAATCCTAAAGCCGTAAACTGAACCCCAAACCCCAAAATCATAAAACCCTAAACTGAACCCTAAACCCTAAAATCCTAAAGCCCTACACTGAACCCTAAACCCTACCTAGAGGTACCTATGGCTTTGTACCCGAGGCCCTAAACCCTAAACCCTAAACCCTAAACCCCAAACCCGAGGGGCTGTAAGGACGTCTTGTCGGGAACTTCCCTCCGCCGAGCTTTCGGAAGCCGTTTGACGTTCCATGAAGAGACGATCCTGGGAGTTTAAGGTTTAGGGTTTAGGGTCTAGGGTTTAGGGTTTAGGGTCTGGGCGTACCAAAAGGGGCTTTACTTAGGGTTTTGGGCTCCTTTTTAGTATAAATAGAATAAGGAACCGAACCAGTAATGTTGGTAATTATTTAGGCTTCTATATGATCAAAAGGGGCTTAATGCTTTAGGCTTGGTTTGGGGTTTAGGGTTTGGGGCTTCTAGGGTTCATGGGTCTCAGTACTTCGAAAAAGGTGTGTGGGGGGGGGCATGTTATGGTAACTTGTAACAAAAGCAGGGACTGTAAGGAGATGCCATTCGTACTTCTGGCGACCTCTACATTGCTCATTTTGAGTCTCTTGAGAAAGGTCGTATGGGGTGCTTCAAAAACCCTAAACCCTAAACCTTCTCTCACTGCCTCTCTCTTTTCCTTTCTCTGTCTTCTGTGAGGGATGCCTGTCGAGGTCGTGCGAGATTCCGGGTTTCCCAAGTTTGCGATTCAGAGCCCAGGGCCCCTGAAGAAAAGGGAAACTACAGGTGGGGAGTTTCGGGTATCATAGAGCTTCTATAAGGTATATAGGCCTTCTATTAGGCTCCGATAACGGTAACTACCTGCCTGAAAATGTCCTAGACTGGAGCCCTGAACCAAGAACCCTAAGATTGGCATGGAGCGGTGGGGGAAGATTCTAGATCAAACGCTGGAGTTAGGGCTGGCTGTAGATTGAGAGCAAAGCCTGAGGCTAAACCCTAAACCCAAAGGCCTACAACTTAAGCCTACTTCCTGAACCCCAAACCCTAAACCCCAAGCCCTAAGCCCTAAACCCTTAAACTCTAAACCCTAAACCTTAAACTCTAAACCCTAAACCCTGAACTCTAACCCCTATAGACTCTAAACTCTAATCCCTAAACCCTAAACCCTCAGCACTGCGCCCGAAACCCTAAGGTTCAAGGCTTCCAGGTTTGAGGGTCAGGTCACGAGCCCCAGATCTCAAGTATTAGGGATTTGTGCTTAGGGTTTAGGGCTTAGGGTTTCTAGGGCTTAGGATTTAGGGATTAGAGTTTAGGGCTTAGGGCTTAGGGTTTCTAGGGCTTAGGGTTCAGGGTTTCTAGGGCTTAGGATTTTAAGTTAGGGTTTAGGGCTTAGGGTTTAGGGCTTCGGGTTTAGGGTTTAGGTTTGAGCTGAAGAGCTGGCCTTCGCAAAGGAGTGTTTAGGGCTTACCTTCAATTTTAGGGTTTAGGGTTTAGGGTTTAGGGTATTAAACTAACAGAACCTACTTTCTTGGTAGGTTCTTCTTCTAGGCCTTAAAATGGAATTTATAGCGGCCCTACAAGAATAAGATTTTGGTAGTTCAAAGTAGTGGTTAGGGGTGATATTTGCCAACAACTATGGCCTGACAAGCCTCAAACCTTAGCCTTCGGCTAGAACGCCCAAAGCTAACCAAAGATAAGCGAGGCGTCACTGCTCGAAGCAACAAGCCTGATTGAAGTCTGGAAAAACCCTAACCCTAAACCGTCAGCCCTACACCCTGAACCCTTACCTGCTTAAACCCTAGACCCAAAGCCCTCAACGCTAAAATCCTAAACAATAACCCCTTACGCCCTGAAAGGGACGCTAATTCTGGCGAGCAACTTCTCCTTCGCGCTGAGATCAACATCGGGCTCCGGGTCGCCTCAAAGGAGAAGCGGGTCAAAGCTCTCCATCAAACCCCAAACCCTAAACCCCAAATCCTAAACCCCAAACTCTAAACTCTAAACCTTTAAACCCTAAACCTTTAAACCCTAAACCCAAGTTCGAAGACCCTAAACCCTAAACCCTAAACCGAAGACCCTTAAGTCCTAAGCTCTGAATCCTAAACCCAAATCCGAAGACCCTTAAGTCAAGCCCTGAATCCTAAGACTTTTATTCCATGAACCCTAAACCCTCCGACCCGCGACCCTCCAACCTGAATCCTTAGATCGCTGGATCTTAGGGTTTAGGGCTTAGGGTTCTGGGCTCAGGGATTTAAGGGTTTAGGGGTTTAGGGGTTTAGGGTTTAGGGTTTAGGCACCTGCTTGTCATGGCTTAATTTGTCACTGTTTAGGGTGAAGGATTAAGGGTTTAGGGTTTACTGAAGGGTACACAAAGGGTGACCTTGCTTAAACAACACCCAAAAGAGCAACTTGAACAGCATGGGCTCCGAAAGGTTCACACGCGCCTAGGACTTCGGTTCTGTGTAGCTTCATTGGGGTTTAGGGGTTTAGGGGTTTAGGGTTTAGGGTTTAGGGTTTAGGGGTTTAGGGTTTAGGGTTTAGGGGTTGATTTAGACTTTGGTATAAGCTTGAGTTGATTGCCTTACTTCTCATCCTGCTTGCACATGTTCAAGAATCTCTACACCGTAGAGTAACGCTTCGATTTTCAAGCAAACGAGGCTTATATATATATATATATAATTATATATAATTTTAAATATACATACCTCTCTCTCTATATATATATTTTCTATATATTTATATAGCAAGTTTTGGGGTTAAGGGCCCTAAACCCTAAACTCTAAGCCCTATGAAGGCTCCACAACATGGCTTTGTTTGGCCCTACTCTTGGGTGGGGTTTCTGGCAAAACGCCCGCAGCGTGAGACCTGACCCGAGTAATATGGGACTTTCCGAAAAAAAGGGGTTTAGGGTTTAGGGGTTAGGGTTTAGGGTTTAGGGTTTAGGGTAAAAAAGGGGTACCTTATTTTGGGGTCCTTATAATAAGGATCCTACTATTTAGGGTACTATATTCGGGTCCCCTATTTTCGGAAACCCCCATATAGGATTGCACTGAGGCTTTGGGGTAGAGTTCAGGGTTTGGGGGTTTAGGGCTAAGTCGGCAGATTTCTGCCTTGGAGGTTCAGAGGTTAGAAGTTATCTTGGCGCTTCATGGGCACACTCTATCTCGGAAGCCTGTCGCTGCTAGAGTTCCTCCTACAGGCCCCACCAAGCAACCCTGAATAGTCTTACAAAGTTCTCGTCACCCGTGTCGTGCTGATGATGGCTCGTGGTGGTGACCACAAACCCTAAACCCTAAACCCTAAAGCAAGGGTGTTCCGGGGTATATTATACTACAATTATAAGAAGGAACCCCCCAAAAAAATATTATAGGTAAGTATTAAGGCCCCTATATAAGTGCTGAGGTTGATGCAGGTGGTGGTCACGGTGCTGGGGATGCCGCGTGTCACCGTCGTCATGATACTTCAAACTAGGCCCTACACCCTACTGAACTCCAAACTTGTTCAGGGTTGAGGGTTTAAACCCTAAATTAAAGGAAACTACAGGTGGGGAGTTTAGGGTATATAGGGCTTCTATAAGGCTTCCATAAGGTATATAGATCTTCTATAAGGCTCCTATAACGGCAACTACCCACCTGAAAATGTCCTAGAACTTGTTTAGGGTTGAAGGTTTAAACCCCAAACACCAACCCCTAAACGCTTCTTGATAACATCACGGCACGTTTCTACCCTGATGCCGAAATTTTGGATTGTCTTGGCAACTCAGCCCTATCTGCTCTCGGATTAAACCAATTAAGTAGAATAGTAACGTTGTAGTACGATAACATAGTCTATACTGAACTTAGACCACTAGCAACAATTATTATTTTTGCTGCTTCTTAGGGTTTATAGTAGCCAAAGATTAAACATTATTTCTAAGTACCCTAAGTAGTAACAGTGACACTATGGCCTCCGTATTTCAACTTCTGATTCAGGGTTTACGGTTTAGGGTACAGGCCTGCATCCGAGATGATCAAATCATTTAGGATGTAGGATTTAGGGGTTTAGGGTTTAGGGTTTAGGGTTTATAGGGTTTAGGGGCTTAGGCGCAGTTTAGGTAGGACTTTGGGGTTTAGGCGCAGTTTAGGGTAGGACTTTGGGTGTCGGGTTTTGGTCCCGGTGCAGGGTAAGGTGCTTGGCACGGCAGTTGTCAGTCCACATCCCATGATCGGCACGCTCCAAGTTCCTAATACAAAAGAGGCACAGGGCACAGGGGGCTGTGAACTAAATGAACAGCTTCCCTGATGGTACATCTGCGCAAGTGTAGCCAACATATCATCAAAGTCATGGTCTTGAACGACTGTAGCCCTTATTCTCTGTAGGATACTCTTGGCTTTGCGATGCGATTCCGAGCCCAGCTGGCTGCCGTCTCAGACACATGACCATGAGGTTTAAGGATGCTAGCTCTCCACCGCACTCTTCAACCTGGCTGGGAGTGCCGCTGTGTGTCGTCTCTGTTTGCGACACTGAAATGGGATCCTACGACCACATGTAGAAGCCTGCAGATGCACTGAGTGATTCATGTGCTACTCTTTGGCTGTGTTGCAACGGATGCTGTCCCTCGTAGTATTGCGGACATGTACCTCTCAATAGGGGCAGCCCGTTCAGAATAGCTCTCGCATGACCAGAGACGACGACGCAGACCCTTCTGCACCCTCGCGCCTCAGGCATACATGCAATCTCCTGTTGTAGAAACTGGGGGCACCATGCCACAGAATTGATACGACTTGCCCCCATGCAAAATGTCAAAAAGCTGCGACGGGGTGGCCCAAGGCCACAAAGGCGTTGACCGACAGTGCCACTACCTCAGGTGATGTGGTTTTGGGCCACCTCCCAGCAAGCTTCCGCTTACATCGCTGCCGAAGCTATGACGGGAGTTCTTCAAGGTCGGGGTCATGCAGGGGCCTAAATAATTACCAATACGATTTTGGGGGTCCTTATTCTAATTATAGTCTAATGGGCCCCAAAACCCTATTCTAATTATTAAGGCCCCTATATTCGCTTATTTAGGGCTTCTTATGCTGTCTGAAAATCTCATCAGCCGGGGAATCCAAAAAGCTTTCCACGGTTGGTTAAGGGTTTAGGGTTTCTAAGTCACATGGGTAGTTTTCGAAATTAGGGTCCCTTTTTGGGGTCCCCAATGTAGTACGGCACCCTTATAAAAAGGACCCCAAAAAGGACCCTTTTTTCGAGAACTACCCACATCCCTATGCCACCATGCCAAGGTCTTTGGGGTGGGGTTTTGCGAGGGTTTCAGGCTCGAGAGCTAACATGTAAAAAACTAATACTGTAATAAACCCTAAACCCTAAACCCTACCTTTACTTGGCATCCTTGTAGTGAGGAAAATGTCCTTAGAAGTTGTGTGCATTCATGGCGAGACGAGGATCTGGGGTGATGTTTGACAAGTTTTGGGGGGCAGCGAGGGAGTCATACGGTTTAGGGTTTAGGGTTTAGGGTAGTATCTGAAGAGTATTACTAATGATTCGGACCCCTATGTCTCTGTTTCACGGTGCCGTGAACAAATAAGCTGAGGCAAAAATGAATTGGCCGGGAGGCAATCCAACTGGCATTCATTGCGATCCCGGACGCCAGGCAGATGTGCTGGAACACACCTGACCGGGACTAGCCGTCGTTCTCAAAAACCCTAAACACTAAACCCTGAACCTCTGCCCGAATAACTAACACAAGTCCTCCACTAGGTGCCCTCAACAGCAACAATCTGAGAATAGGTTTTGCTGCCCACTTGGGGCTTTCTTACTTGTGCAGAGCCTTTCACCCCTTCTACACCTGAAAAGTCTCTCGCTGCCCAGTGCTTTCAAACTCACAACCGTCATGCCAACAGTATCCAAGGGTGCCCCAGCCCTGTCCCGCAGGGAGAGAGCCGACGAACATCTTACTCAACACCGCCCCACAGTACCGGGAATCTCAGAATGATGATGAGATACAGTCTCAGAAATGGAGGACAGCTTGATAGCTCTTGGGCCTTGCAACCTAAGGTCTCTTTCGGTCTCGAATCAGCACACCAGCCCGCTCTTTCCCTTGCCAGGTTATAATCCTCAAGCCTTTGCTAAACCCTAAACTCTACATGACTCAAAAAGCCCTAAACCCTAAACCCTCAACCCTAAATGACTCAAAAACCCTAAACCCTAAACCCTAAATGACTCTATAGCCGAAGCCGCAACCGCTACTTGGCTCAAAGCCTGGGCGACCTTTGGCCTGAACTCTCCATCTTAGGCTGCTCGGAGCGCCTTCCGTGGAAGCCATGTTGACCTCATTGCAAAGGCGAGAAGTGCCTAGAGAGACCATGCTTATGCAGATGATAGTAACTGATAGTAACAATGTTCATGGTGATGCTGAATGATGATACTGGCGATGATGATGATGATGATGATGATGATCATGATGATGATGGTGCTGCTGCTGATGATGACGATGATCGTGGTGCTGGTGATGATGACATGATGACGCTAGCAATGAAGATGGTGCTGAGTGGGATAGGAGAAGCTGTTGATGTTGAGTGCAGGCTATCGCTTGCTAGATAACTATCAGATAGGTAAATATAGATAGCTCGACAGGAAGCCAGTCAGATGGATGGCTTCAGACAGGTAGATCGACAGATAGGCAGGTCGATGGGTAGGTGAAGAGAACCGATCGACGAGTGGACGATCTAACTGGCTGGCTTTCTGGACGGCTGGCTGCCTGACTGATTGGTTTGATTGTTTGACTGCTTGAGGATAATGAAAATGAAGGTGGCGGTGGTGGTGGTGGTGGTGGTGGTGGTGGTGGTGTGGTGATGGTGCAGCGGTGGGGGTGGCACGGGGGTGGCGAGGCTGCGCACATGGGCGGGCTCGCAAAGGAGGTAGCAAGGCAAACAGCGAGAATGCAAGAGGTACTAGTAATTACGGTCAAGAAGTTGTAGATGACGATTATGGCGACGAGGATGATGGAGATGACGATGATGAGGATGATGGCGATGATGATGTTGCCGATGATGATGATGATGATGCTGATGCTGATGATGATGATGATGGCCCGATGGCAGTGGTGTAACGAGATCGACCACGACGACAACTGCATCGGTTGTCCCAAGCTTAGTTTACAAGCCATCCGACACGAGCCCGAGCCGAAGTCTCACCAGGGTTGGGGCTTCGGGGTTCCTTTGAAGGAACCCTACAAAAACCCCCTAAAAGGAGCCCTTAAAGGAGCCCTTAAAGGAACCCGTAATAGGAACCTTTAAGGGCTCCTTTTCCGGGATCCTTGAGATTGATCATTAGCGACAGCGAGACAAGACTTGAACCAGTACTGCATGTACCCACCGGTGCGGCCCACCGGCAGCAGAACGAGCAGCGGCCAGCAGCAACAGCACCAGCACCAGTCATAAAGACGACAGAATCAATGACAATCGGACGAAGCCGCGTCGGAGGCTATGCACACAGTCTTGATGCGAACTGGCAACTCTCTGGCACCTAGTCTCGGAATCGACACTGAGTGGCGTCGGTGTAGATGCTCACCAGGAAGGCAAAGTAGGCGACCTGCATCGGTACAAAAAGCGCTTGAACGCACACGGGCACCGCCAGAAAAAATATTCAGCACTGAGAAACGCAATCATTGTATTTCAGCCATAGATGAATCAGGTCGGGACAGCCGCGCTCTCAAAGGCTTCTACTATGGACGGGCTACACAAACACAGAGAGAATCCACTCGACTTCTGCTGCAGCTAGGGTGCCATGATCCCCAGTGATGTCCTGCAGACGATAGAACGTGTCGGATCCAACTCAACAGGCTTACTAGGGTTGATTTAGGGCGGGTTTAGGGTTTAGGGTTTAGGGCTTAGGGTTTAGGGTTACTAGGGTTGAGAGTACTCGGATTTAGGGCAGTAGGCTTTAGAGCAAGGTTTCAGCGTTTTACAGTTCAGGGAAGTGCATTACAGGTGTTTCGGGCTTCTGCGTCGTCTTCTTCCTTCAGTAACCAAGCCCCAAAGCAAGAAGAACTCGTTGAGGAAGATCGGCCCGGAAACCCTGAACCCCAAACTGAACCGCAACAGCACACCCCCAAGGGCCCCCAAGTGGTGCAAATCCCTGAAACCCTAAACACAAAACCATGGGCCCTAATCCGGTAGAACCTTTATCCTGAAAGGAACCTAAAAAACCCTGAACCACTTCTGGCACCAGAGTGACGAAAGCGAGCTGTTGGACTGGCACAGATTCAGCAGAGCTCGTCGAAGAAGAGCAGAAGCTGTTTTCAGGGCAGGGTTGAGGTTTTCACCTAAACCATATAGCCCTAAATCCTGAACCTTGAAACTTAAAGCCCTGAGCCCTAAACCGCAAAACTCTGAAACCCTAAACCCTAAACCCTAAACCCTAAGCCCTAAACCCTAGACCCTAAACATCTCCAGAAGAACTCGTTGAGGAAGATCGGGAGCCAGATGCCGTTTGCGATGAAGGCCAAGATCAGCCTCTCTCGCACGTTGAGACCTTGGGTTTCAAGTTTGGGGTTTAGGGTTTACAGGTTTAGGGCTTTGGGGGTTTAGGGGTTTAGGGTTTAGGGATTTCTTATTATGATCATGCTGATGAAAGGATCATGATGCTGCTGATGATGATGATAGCTGTTTTTCAGGGCTTAGTCTTTCGTCGTTCTCTGGAGCCTTCCCCGGCTAAAGGTTCGAGAATTTGTGAAAAGGCTTGGGTTTTTTAGGGTGGTACGAGGGTGACTATGAGGGTCTATGGATTCTGCGGTACTAAAGGAGTTAGCATCCAAAGCCACACATACGAAATTTAAAAGTCAAGCTGACATCCAGCACCCATGCTCGGCTGTGAGTTCGATTTCTGTAAGCCGAACCCCTGAAACTCTAAGCAGTTGAGTATGGGTTTAGGGTTCAGGGCTTACCCCAA
>CAJNDV010030899.1:4514-17976 GCA_905221635.1 Symbiodinium sp. CCMP2456 | reverse complement strand
CTACTACTACTGCTGCTACTGCTAGTCCGACTCCGACTTCGATTTCGAGTTCGACTCCGTGTCCTACTGCTGCGGCTGCAATGTCAGAACGAGACACTACATCTCCTGCAGGTTATACTCTGTATGCTCGATCGTCCATACCTTGCAAAGTCTGGTCCGTGCTCTCAAAGCGTATTATAGTATTAGGGTAGTTCTCTAAATTAGGGTGCCTTTTTGGGTCCCCAACATAGTACGGCACCCTTCTAAAAAGGACACTAAAAGGGGCCCTATTTTAGAGAACTACCCACTAAGTAGTGCCAAGGATCCGCCGTGGTGGTAAGCCAGCGTCGTGAGCCTTGAAGGGCTGATCCTATGTCGGAAGCCATACCTGTAGCCGAAAAGACCGAAAAGACCGAACTTTTCAGGGTTCCTTATTATGGTTTCTATATAGAGCTCCTTAAAAGGGTAGGTCTGTTCGGTTACAGGTACACTGTCAGGGCCAGCTTCATGACCCGCGATGATGTCAGATCCAATGTCTCGTTCACATCTGCGTTAGCGGATATCAGAAGAGAGACGGCGCCACTGGATCCGCCGGCAATCAACAGTGCCCAGTGGAGGCAGTTGCGAAGGCTTATGTCATGCGACTCAGTGAGGATCTTTCTGAGAATTTGGCAAGAGCCATTGGCACAGGCTGTTACGAAGGTGTCAAAGCCCACACCATCCTGCTGTTGCAGGTCACCCTTTGCGACAGAGAGGAGTTGGACAGCCTCACAGTTATCTGATGTACAAGCCCAATGTAACGCAGTCGTCTTGAAGCTGTCACGCACGTTCACAAAGGCTCTTCTAGCTAGGAGCACCTTGATCGTCTCGTTACTACGAAAATGGGCGGCGATGGACAACACACACATTTTCTTGGGAAACAGAATCTCTTCCTTGCTTCGGGTGATGTAGTCATTGCTGCTTGCACCATTGTCTATCAGGGCTGCCACCAAGGATGCATCGCCGGACACGACAGCATAGCACAGCGGGGTCCACCCTGCAGTATCGCGGTCTTGGACCTTGCAGAATCCGTTTTCGTGCAAAAAGCGCTCTACAGCAGAGCTTCCTGGGCTCAGGAATGGATCACTCTGTGGCCGAAAGTCCGGAATCAAACCTTCAAGCGGCTTGGTGTCCAGGCCCTTTAGGCAACACGTATATTGCTTGTTCAAGAGGAAGCGATAGCTATGAAGATCGCCTCGCTCCAGGAAATATAACAACCTCTTCCAGACCATCTGCAGCACCAGCCGCCTGATGCGAGGGCGATCCTGCTCAAAAGTGAGCTCCCCTGCGCCAGGAGCATCCAAATGCAGCTGTGTGGAAATCACAAGACTGAGATGCCCGGCGCTCTCGATCACAATGGCTTGACCATCCCCACGTTCTCCCAGCTCTCGAGCAAGCCTTTCAGAGCGGCACCAAGCCCTCCTGTTTAAGCTTTCTTTATCAAGTATCTCTTGACGATCTTCGTGTGTAAGACCAGGGCAGAGGACAACGAAGTACTGACACCGTGCAACATAGGCAACAATCGTGTCAATCGCCCGCTGTCGACCCGAAACTGCTTCTGCGTCTGAGCTTTGTGGACAGCAGAGATAGTCGTACCAGACATACAGCGATTTTTCACGCAGCTCCTGGGGTGTTGGAGTTCTCACCCGGCCAAAACCTGAGCTTTGAAGTAACCAGGGAGAAAAAAGTATAGACTTTTATTTCATAATGGTTCCTTTAAGGACCTTTAAGGAACAGGTCCCCCAAAAACGTATTAAAGTATGGTACTCCAAAGCCCAGAAACAGAACTCCGTTATCGCGGAGGTCCTGATCCGGCAGCTGCCGGATAGGATGTTGCGCAAGGCATCCTGCAAGACCTTGGGAGCATTACAAGGGTTTAGGGTTTAGGGTTTAGGGTTTAAGGAATATACCTTAAATCATAAGGGGCTATATTATGATTTAAGGTATGTTCCTTAATAAAGGGGTATTGGGCTCTCTGGGCTTGTGATAAATTATCATCTGCTTGATAAGAGTCTAAGTGGGTTTTAGAAAGGTTAACTACGGTTTTATTCTGGCGGCTAAATTCCGTTCATTCAGGGTCGTCATAGGATCGCGGGCGATGGATGGATGTGGCTTCTTCCTGTCATGTTGTGGTTTACCATCATTGCCATCACGATGGTAACGGTCGCGACCATCACCACCGCCATGACTTCTTCGTATCCTGCTTGCACGACTGCGGCTACAGTACGACGATGACGACGACATCGACGACGAGTACGAGCAGTAATCCTTACACCCTTTATAACAAGACGACCAAGGAACTGCACCAAAGCTTCCAGATGGTGATGATGATGGTGGTGATGATGATGACGATGCATGACGATAATGACGACAACGACCCCCAACTTGTTGAACCCCCACTTGCGGATGCGTCCACCAGCACCAGAACCCCCACCACCAGTGCTACTTACGACGGAACACCAAGCCACTAAGCTCTCATCACCTTAGTGCCTTCTCCACAACCCATAACCCCCCCCTCCCTCCCCTAATATAAAAGGAAACAGACACACACCGAAGAATCTCCAAGGGTCGTATAGTGAGCCCTTCCCTAAACTTGTAACTCCTACACCCCTAGACTGACCCCCAAACAGTAACCCCTAAACCCAAAAAACCCCTAAGACTCCTAAAGCCACCAAGTGCAGTCCCAGCACCCGCAGCTGCGCCCCTTTGGGGTCCGGATGGTCTGCACTCAGCCATTCATGGGACACGAACAGCGCTCTGCCGAGCCTCTCCTGACTGAGGCTCAGGGTTTCGGGATTTGTGGTTAAGGCTTAGGGGTTTGCGGGTTAGGGGTTTAGGGGGTTAGGGGGTTTAGGGTTTAGGGGTTTGGGGGTTAGGGCTTAGGGGGGTAGGGGAGTGGGATTTAGGGTTTGGGGGTTTGGGGGTCAGGGTTTAGGGGGTTAGGGGATTGGGGGTTAGGGCTCTTAGGGTTTAGGGGTTAGGGGTTTAGGGTTCAGGGGTCTGGGGGTTAGTGGTTTAGGGGTGCAGGGTTTAGGGTCCCTCATATACTCTTCCGTACAAAGATCAGGGTCTGGTGCTTATGGCTTGCAGAAAGGGATTGTCCAAGAGTACTGCTACGGTGCTAAAGAGTTTCATCCCGGGACTCACAATGCCCGCTTGGAGAGGTGATCCCTCGACGCAGAAACTTAGGAGAGGGTCCGTGTTGAGGTGAATGACAGTAGCACTCCCCCCCCCCCCAGCCACCCTGCAAAAAGCAACAAACACAGTCAAAAGATTTTGCCACACAACCCTAAGCCCTAAACCCTCAACCCCTAAACCTAAACCCTCAACCCTGAACCCCAAACCCTAAACCCTAAACCCTCAACCCTCAACCCAAACCCCTAAACCCTAAACCCTAAACCCTAAACCGAGACGAGTCTCCTGGTACTCGGTAAGAAGCCCATCGGAAAGCAGCTCTTCGTGGGCTCGGACGACCGCCATCGAAAGCAGAACGTCGAGGTGGACCTGTTAGAAGAGTTTAGTTTAGGGTTTAGGGTTTAGGGTGTAGGGTGTAGGGTGTACGGTTTAGGGTTTCGGGGTTTAGGGTTTCTTTTAGCCTCATACAGAGGCCTTATTAATTGGAATAAGGTTTTGGTATATATTCGGGAATTACCAAAATAGTACTGATAATTTTTAGGCCCCTAGATTAAATCCTGAACGCTCAAAGGATTCAGGATTTCGGGACGGCATCGCGAGCATTTTGGCTGGTTGTTTAGGGTTTACAGCAAACCCCAGAAAGTTGGAACATGGGCTTGGGAGGATTAGTGCAAAAATCCCTTCTACTTTACCTTAAGGGCACGAGGATAATGATGTTCCAACTTCTGGTCTCTACTGTAGGGTCTACGGGTTTAGGGTTTAGGGTTCAGGACTTAGGGGCTAGGGTTTCAGCCAAAGTCAAGAAACCTGACCCTTAGCACGATCGCTTGCGACGAAGATAACTGGAAGACTAATTTACACGGATGAAGACTAATGCGAGTACAAAGGCGGTAACAACGAGAACAACAAGGCGAGTCACGGCAAGAGCATCCGAAGTTCAGGGTCTATCGATTGCTGGCATCCAGCTCTGCGCTCATCATATGAAAACTTCGAACCACGATAGCGTGCATCGACAACTGATGGAAGTGCTGGCCTAATATAGCCGCCTTACCAATTCCGAAGACGGTTTGGGGGTGCATCTTTCCTAAGTTTATATAGCGACTAGAGTAAGGACAACTTAATGCTAATTATTCTGGAAGTTCGCATGTGCGAGCACCGATTGCCGCCTCGACGAAAAGATTGGGGCACGTTTCCTAAACCATCATGCAACATGATTCAAACCCAGGAGAATGAGCAAAATAAGCCCACTAGCCAAGACACTGTGTACATCGGAAATAGCAGGTCCGCTCTGTCAACATCTTCGGCGGTGGGCCTTCGCATTCGTCGGCGAACGTTCTGGGGCTTGTGAAGTCGCACTGTTTCATTTCCGGGGGTGATGGCGCGACGATGTGATTCAGGAACTCAGAACAAGAACTTTTAACCTTTAGGTTTAATTTTCGACCTGGAATTTTCTGAGAACCTGTTTCGTGGTTGAACGGTCGTCCATTCCATACTGTCGTTCTTGTCCTCGTCTGCTTGATTCTGCCAAGATGTGTTGACCTCTCACACTGCTCTGAGCATTATCTGTTTCGGCTGAGCAGCCACTTCACACCTCTGGGGTTATAGCTGCCCTAAACCCTACACCTTAAACCCTAAACCTTAAACCCTAAACCCTAAACCTTAAACCCTAAACCTTAAACCCTAAACCCTAAACCCTAAACCCTAAACACTAAACCCTACACCATAAACCCTAAACTCCTAAACCCTAAACCAAGGACTTTGAGAGCTCCTGCCTCTGCCCATGCCTCAAGGCTGACACATACTTGTCCAGCGCCGTGGGCGCCATGACGGACCAAACTGCTCGGAGTTCACGGGTTTCGGGTTTAGGGTGCGGTGGCTCTACATTCCGGAGCCTTTGGAGATACCTATCCTCATGATCGTTTCCAGCTTAGGGCTTTAGGGTTTAGGGTTTAGGGCTTAGGGTTTCGAAGTGTAGGGCTTAGGGTTTACGGGGTCAAGCTGGCGGAGCAGAAAATGCTTTCGGCGGAGAAGAAGTGGGCTCTTGGGACAGTGGGCTCCGGTTGGGCGTTCTATCCGTGGGGCCTTGAGAATCCGAACAATCTACTATTCTTTTGGAAAGGGGTTGCTTTCTACTACAACTTCTATGATGATTTAAGGCCTTTAAGGGCAAACTATGGCCTTTCATCCTATTGTGGCAGGGATCCTACAAGCTATCTGGGGTTCGTGCTTGCGCTCATGCGGAGATTCCCACACCATGATGCGACATCCTACACCCACTCGTCTACTTCGAGGGTCGGGGGACTTAGTAAGTACTTATCTTATAGACTTATAAGTATCATAACCCAAGTAGGATCCCTTTTAGGCAGTTAATATCTACTTACTAAGTCCCCTGACCCTTCAAGTGGCGCAGCCCCTAACCACGTGCCGCTTACGGCCAACGGAAAGTCCACCTGTCTTTGTTTTCCTTGTTTTTGAAAAGACCACTGCGCTTAGCAAGTGCTTAGATGCTTTCTTTATGCTCATTATCGTTAACCTGACTCTCGCTCACATGATTGAACATGCAACTTTCAGCGCTGCACCTTGTAAGTCCAGCGCCATTCTCAATATAACTCTCCTTTTGACTCGCGAAAACCTCGATGCTTTGGTGAAACCTTCGGCAAGGGTTAAACACCCTGACCTGCCCGAGGAAGTGGAAGGCAATCGAAATCGCCATCCTTTAAACTTCAGTGCCATGTGGGCAGTGCTCTAAATTAGGGCTTTTAGGTCCCCAATATAGTACGGCACCCTTACAAAGAGGACCAAACCAGGGACCCTAATTTAGAGAACTGCCCATGCGGGAGTTTCCGGGGCCCCACGAACGACCATTCATCGTAGGATCCTTATGATACAGACCTAAGTACCTAGACAAGAACCCTCAAACCTAAACCCCTACGGTTGATGATACAAATCCTGCATTACCTTAAGGACCCTAAACTATGGGAATTATGGCATATTCCTTCTTGGAGTACTGCTAGATTTATATCATCAACAGTAGTCCGGGGCCCCGAGCTTAAGAAACTTCCCATTGTGCGCAGGAGCTTTTGGGAGTAAGGGAACACCTCTGATGTAGACCCTAAACCCTAAACCCTAAACCCTAAACCCTAACAATCAGGCTTTAGGGTTTAGGGTTTTAGGGGTTAGGGTTTAGGGTTCAGGGTTTAGGGGTCTAATGTAGGGGCCTTTATAATCAGAATAGCGTTGCGGGCTCCCTTATAGTGTAGTTATCATAAGGAACCCTTAACACTATTACCCTAAACGGAACACTTCTGGTACTTGTTGTTTAGTTTAAGGCGCCTATAAAACCTGATGTCTCTAGAATTCGTCACGCGACAAGGACTACTTGAAGGCTCAAGGGACTTGGTAACTAGGTTATACTTAGGGTGTAGGGTTTAGGGTTTAGGGTTAAGTAGCGTGTAGTTAGGAGAACCCCACTGAAGGGCGTATACCCTAAACCCTAAACCCGAAATTAGAATAGCGCCTTGGGGTACATAATGCTGTAATTATAATAAGGAGCCCCCGAAATAGCAAAGGTAAATTATTTAAGCGCCTACATTAGGCAATTCTGCACTGTGAGAGTTCAGGCTTCAAGCTGGTCAAGCAGAGGGGCTGAGAATAAGATGCAAGCGCCACCGAGGCCGAAAGTTGAGGGCTTGAGGGGTTTGGCGGGTTTGGGGTTTGGGGTTTAGTGGTTTAGGGTTTGGGGTTTGGGGCTTAGGGGCTTAGGGTTTAGGGTATAGTGGTTCAGGGCACCCTAAACCCTAAACCCTAAACCCTAAGCGACTGCAGTTCGGAGTTGCCCGGGTTCCCAAGATCGTAACACCTCACAACACCGACTCCCCTAAACCCTAAACCCTAAACCCTCAGCCCCAAACCCTAAACCCTAAACTCCCGGACTCCTGCCAACTTCAATCTGATCGGTTGCCGAGGTCAGTCGGGCCGCAACTCCTGCTCGTTGCCTGCTGCCTGTTTCGGGTTTAGGGTTTAGGGTTTAGGGCCAGTTTAGGGTTTAGGGTGTTTCGGGTGTTTCGGGTGTTTCGGGTTTAGGGGGTTTAGCCATGTGTTGCTGGCAGGACGGTGCTGACGATGAAAGCGGAGCTGACTAGGGTACGAGTAGCGGGAAAGATCATCATGACAGTGAAGATGTTGGGGACCACAGCTTTGATGGTGCGGTTTAGGGTTTAGGGTTTAGGGGGTGGTGATGTTCACGACGATGATTCTACGGACGAGGACCAGTCTAGTGTTCTTACTCACGAAGATGGACTTGGTCATGGTGCAAGATGACGGTGAGCAAGAGAGGTCCAGCTATGTCCGGCGATGGTTAATCGTGCTGCTGTGGCCTTTGCTGCTGTGATCCTCTTCCTCCTCCTCCTCCTCCTCCTCCTCCTCGTCGCCCGTGCCCTCCTGATCATCGTAGACGTCCTCGTGCCACTGGTTGTTCCGGTTGTCATCGTGGTCGTCTTCGCGGGGATGGATCTCGCGTTGCTGTGGCGGCTCGCGCTGCTTTTGCTTCACGACGCTGACCGCAATGATGACGGGGACAAAGGCGATGATGGCCGTGACGAGTCGCAAGATGGAAAAATATGGTGATGATGATAACGGTGTTGATGGTGATGATGCTGATGATGATGATGGTGATGATGATGAGGAGGAGGGGTGATGGTGGTGGTGGTGGTGGTGGTGGTGGTGGCGATGTACGTAAAGGGGGAGCGGGGCGATAAGTCTGATGCAGATGGCCAAGACACTCACAATAGTACCCGTCCTTCTGAGAGGGCGCGGGGGGGGGCTTGTGCCTCAACCCTAAACCCTAAACCCTCCCTGCAGCTTAGTGCTGGCTTTCCGGCTGGGGCCCAAAAGCTAGCTGAAAGAGACGGAGCAGCCAAGGGGTTTAGGTTTTTTTTTTTAGGCCATTTAATATTTTTATTATGGGTTCATACGGGATAAAGGGTTTCCTGTAATGCTGTTACAGGGCTCCATATGGGGTTCAGGTTTCACTTAATGTTGTTATGGCCTCAACCCCAAACCTTGGCCCTAAAGCCTATGGGCGTGAAGGATTCGGAGGGCTTGCGGCCGCATCTCGTCCAGCGGCTGATAGATCCTGCACAAAAACCCCTTTACATAGGAACCCTAAACCCTAAACCCTAAACCCTTAACCCTAAACCCTAAAGAGCCAGCTGCGGGCGCCGCACCAAGGGAAACCTTACAGGCACTTGCTAAGACCCTGAGAACAGGCCTCCATGTCCTCGAGCAAAAGCGTATCCTCGGACGGCTCTTCCTTCAGCAAAACTTGAAGGGCGCGAAGTTCAGGGTGAAGAGGTTCAGGAGGACTAAGTAGGGCTTCAGAGATGTTCATAGGGATTCTACATGGGTAGTTGTCGAGATTATGGTCCCGTTATGGGGTACCCTAAATAATAGGTGCCGTATTATAATAAGGACCCAAAAAGGAACCATAATTTTGACAAACACCTATGTGGGTTCGACGTTTCGGTTTTTTCCGGGGGATTAGGGCTCAGTGTGTCAAGGTTCTTTTGCTTGGTTCAGCGGCTCATCGCTTGTTAAAGGCCGTTATACTTGGAGGGTCGGGGACTTAGTAAGTAGTTAATAAGTAGAGTTATAAGTACCCTAAAAGGGATCCTAATTGGGTTATGATACTTATAAGTCTATAAGATAAGTACTTACTAAGTCCCCCGACCCTCCAAGTAGGGGTTTAGGTTTGGGGCTTTGGAGGGGAAAAGCGAAAGGAACTCCACTACTTCAGGGCTTATGATTCTACCGGCTCGGAAGCCAAGGTTTGGGTAGTTCCGGTTTCGGACTTTGCTTCGGGCACCGATCTGTAGGATTTTGGACGAGAAGAAGATATTAAGTATCATTACCAATGATTCAGACCCCAAAATTATGCCGTCGGCTTTGTACGATCAGGCACCCACAGGCTGCCACACATTGGGGCCTGCAAGGAGGCTATGACCGCAGCGTGGGGCGCTTGCAGCAGCACCTCCAAGGGCATTGGTTTCGCAGCGAAGACAGTCTTGAGGGCCGGGGTTGGATTTAAGGTGCAGGGTTTAAGGGTTTGTGGAGTCTTAAACGTCACCTGCTAAAGTGTGGGGATGTATAACACGGATACTCACGATAACGTTACCATGCTGGTTCCGCCGTCTACACAGCTCAAGCACTGGGTGCCAGCTCCACAGAGAAAAAAACAACATGCCTTATAGTCGTACATAAACGGTAGTACCATGTATCCAGAAATCAAGTTCAAACTGCGGGGCCCTATGGCAAACCTCTTTCAAAGCACTGTAAAAACCATACACACATGCAAAATCTATAAACCCCCTCCAAGCAGCTGTGCCCCGAGCCCGAAACCCAAAGTGATTTACGTTTCGGATTGAGGGTAGCCAAAACACTTACATAGAAAAAACCCTAGGCCCTGAGATCGAAAAGCATGATCTTTTGAACGGAAAGACCCGGAACTAAAAAACACTGAAACCCCCAGTAAATAGCCCTCCTACCGATGCTGGCTTGCAATTCTGAATCCTGGCTTGACAAAGACCCATACGACCCTTTTCCACGCCCTTCGCATGACTTGCAATCGAGGAATGCAAACTGATTGTGCAAGGTGTTACAAGATTGTTGTGGTTGTTATGAGGGCTTTGCACATGTAATGTGGGCACCGGATAGCTGTTCCCAACCCAGAGGCAGGTCTAACGTTGGGGAAGCTGCTCACCTGAGTCAATCCCTGGCAACCCCTGCGCGAACAATGGGGAACGCCTTGCATCAAGACTGAAAACCCAATATCGGGGCCTAAAGAATTACGGACACTATTTTGGGGGCTCCTTACTATATCTATACTATAAAGGACCCCGAAACCCTATTCTAATCATGAAGGCCCCTATATTACACCCAGAACCATGAACCGAGCCAGGCACTGTGGCATTTGCTGGTCTTGGCTCTTCGCAGGCAGAAGTTGCAGGCTCCTTACAAAGGGTTCCCCTAAACCCTAAACCCTAAACCCTAAACCCTAAACCCTAAACCTTTCATGGGTTACGAGACCTCCAGGACTAGAGTAGGGTTTCGGCGGAAGAGGAACCTTGAAAGGGTAGAAGTATGGGCCCCCTAATATGGAGCCTGAGGCCTTTTTCAGGGACCCTTAAGGGTACATATAGGGCATATAGTAGGCATCTAAGGATCCCAGGGTTAAGGGCCCCCATGGTTCCAACCTTAGGAACCTGGAAAATAGTGGTCCTAGTTCTTCAGGCTTCTACTGTACTCGCCACAAACTGCTTCACTTGGGTAGCTCTGTAAATTAGGGTCCTTTTTTAGATCCCCAATATAGTACGGCACCCCCATAAAAAAGGACCCCAAAGGGACCCTAGTTTAGAAAACTTGTCACTTGATGCAAGGTCGATGAGAGCTGTGAAGCGCTTGTCACAACCACCATCAGCGGGCTTGAGGTTTCAAAACGGGTCAAACAAGCCCCCTAAACCCCAAACCCTAACTTTGAACTAACCTTTCCATGCGCGTGAGAAGCCCAAGACCCAAAACCCTGGACCCCAACGCCCAAGACTGGGTTCTGGTCCAAGAACCTATTTTCAAGTTACCATAATAAGGAAAACCTCTCATTCACTATACATCCGTGTTTTGGCAACTTAAACCCAGAAATAACATAGACGAGTCCTCCATTTGCTTGGCTACAGAGAGCCATGTAGCCAGAGTGATCGCCAAGATTAGGCGGGCGGTATCCTTGGGGTAGGCAGCGGTTCAGAGCTCAGGGTGTCGAGCATAGGTTTCTGCTGGGACAGAAGTGTCCATTGAAAGCTTGATTGTCTGTCGATGTGGGTAGTTGTCTAGGTTATGGTCCCTTTTACAGCCCCCAAATCGTACGGCACCCTGGTGCTTCCATGAACTATCCTGTTAACTTTGAGCAAGCCAAGTGCATGCAGTCTGCTAGATTTGACTCCCATGTTTCGGCTAATTTCTTGTCTTATCTAAAAACGTTTAGCTCTGCACTGCCATCGCCCTATCGTAGAAGCAGTGCCAACACCTGACAGCTTGAGAATACCATATCACATTGCTGCTGCAAGTACGACGCTGCGAGTGACTTGCAAAGCTACGGAATTGCCCCGGCCTTTCAATGTCACGGTTCCATATGATCAGGCTGCTGTGATGAAGGGGGCTGAATGTTTAGACTAGGGTTTTGGAGAACATTATACTATAGGTACAGTAGCGAACCCCGAAAATTGTATGGCAGTTACCTAGGCTTCTATACGATTGCCATGCTGCAAGATGCTTGCAGAGTTCAGGGTGGCTTGTCCAATGATTTGTTATCGGATGGGGCCGCTATACTGGCACGCTGTACTGCTAGCAAGTTGAACCAGCCACCTTCAAACATCATCAGCAACTAGATGAGGTTCTAGCATGCCTCGTTTCCGGTCTCAACTGAACGCTTCGTACGGTTGATGATATAAACCCTGCATTAGCTTAAGGACGCTAAACTATGGGAATTACGGTATCTTCCGTATTATAGGTAATGCCGGATTTATATCATCAACCGTAGTTTCCGGTATCAACTAAACGCTTCGTATTGCATCTATGCGCTGTTCAGGAAGCCGGTGTTACGGTACATCAGTGCTTTGGTACTGTATGTCACGGGTTGATGCGACCATGTTCCTCAGCCTTGTTCATATGCAACTTGGTATACGGTATTATCACAAGGCCATCTAGATTACTAACTACAATGAGAGTACCTTGCTATTGCAGCGCTCGTGCTTCTTCTGCTTGAAGTATTGTTCAGTTTAAGTGTCGTACTACCGCTCGGCATTCGTGTCTCGCCGTATGTAACCTCGAATGCTGCCGTGTGCCTGCCTGCACCGTAGCACTGTACTACGTACAGCAGTGTTCCGGTGCTACCATCTTGCTGTGCTCTGCATTCGATTTTTTCGCATGTCATCGTTGTGTCGGAAGCAGAAGAAGCCTCGTCAAACCAAACAAGCTTGAACATCTGGGGAGGACTACCCTAAACCCTAAAACCCTAAACCCAAAACCCTAAACCCTAAACCCTAGACTAACCGTGTTCAAGGGCATCTGCTCCTCTCGAGTTTGGCACGGATTCTGGCAACCCTTGTTGCGCTGCCCTGCGACCCAAATGCCCAACACCAGACCTTGCCTGCCTAGGGTTTAGGGTTCAGGTCCTCTCTTGCAGCCCGAGGCGCTTTGAGTGCCATCGCGGCGTCAAGGTGGTTTACCTGAGCTCTGTGCAAACTTACCTACAGCCACTTGCCCTTCAACTCCCACGTCCAGAAAAGTCGCTGTCAGCTTGGTGCAGCCCACTTTGCTGCACATACTGTAGGGGCTGGGGCTTAGGCTTTGGGATGTAGGTTTAAGAGGGTCCTTGCTTGCCAGCAGCATACCATGTGCCCTAAACCCGAAACCCACTCTGATTCCAGCACAACTGCAGAAAATTCCGCTCCATAGCTGTAAACTTCGGACAACTCAACGTCCAACCAGCCTCCTGGAGACTGGAAGCTCTTGAAACCTACACCCCAAATCAACTCTAAACTCGAAGCCCTAAATAAACGCTGAATAATAAACACTACATCTTGAATCGTCATGGCGTAGCATACACACAGTTCTGCCGGCCCACCTCGGGCTACAGGAATGGAACAACCCCACAACACCGCACATGGACCAAAACCCGAGGTAGCGCCAGCTGGCAAGGGAACATATCCGCAAACATACCGGCCCCATTTCCAGAATAATAACGACAGTAATAACGGTAAAAAAGAGTTTGTAATTGATAACAATACGGATAATAAGCATAACCCGGCCCATAATGATACGAATGATGATATTATAAGACCCAGAATGAGACCAAACGTAATACTAATGATAACAATATGCTAATACTGATAATAATACTGAAAATAATAGCATTTGAAAATACAAAAAGTCATAATGATAACAACAGCAATGATAACAACGACATTAATACTAGTAATACTAACAACTCGTACAAGAATTAAAGTCAAACGCAAGAAGCAACGGCAGAAGCAGTTGGTAGAAGAAGAAGAGTAGCATTAGCATTAGCAGTAGTAGTAGTAGTAGTAGTAGTAGTAGTAGTAGTAGTAATAGTAATAGTAATAGTAATAGTAATAGTACTAGTACTAGTACTAGTACTAGTACTAGTAATAGTAATAGTAATAGTAATAGTAATAGTAATAGTAATAGTAATAGTAATAGTAATAGTAATAGTAATAGTAATAGTAATAACAATAATAAC
>CAJNDV010030898.1:0-31706 GCA_905221635.1 Symbiodinium sp. CCMP2456 | reverse complement strand
CTCTGATGCAAAAGGCCTTCAGCCTGCGACGGACAATCCGTCAGGTACAGTTCTCCCTGATGGGTCATTATTTAGGCCTCTATCTTGAACCCTACACCCTAAACCCTAAACCCTAAACCCTAAACCCTGGACCCCTAACATTTCGAAGGTGTGAACTTATTGGGTATGCCACACACGGAAGTCTCTCTCTGCGAGCCGCAGAGCTGATTTTCCAAAAACACTGGCTCGAACCTGAACCCTAAGGTTTAGGGTTTAGGGTTTAGGGTTTAGGGTTTAGGGCTAAACCCTCCAACAAACCAAAAACAACACAGATGAGACTCCGGTCCTTCTAGAATGGCGCCTGCAAGGAAACCCAATCTCCAAACAAGTTCGGAATGGAGGGGCCTTAATCACTGACACTATAATGCGGCTCTATCAGGGCATAATATTAGGACTGCTAGGAATTAGCCCGACCGGTATACTACTCCCTAAACCCTAAACCGTCGTAGTCTAAAACCCCGCTACAATGACATGCATATTTCTTGGTTGCCTCTGCACTGTGATACAGCGGGTACCTCGGCTACGCTCCCTTAGCCACCAAACCGTAACTTCTAAGTTAAGCCGTTAACCCTAAACCCACTCGAAACCGTAAACCCTCTTCCGCAACCCTGAACTAATCAAAAACTCTAAGCTTAAGCCCTACACCTCAAACTCGAACACGCACCCCCTTAGAGTCGACTGTGAAGGGACTGGTGCATAATGTAGGGGACAGGGCTTCGGGGCCCAATATATTACAGTTATAATAAGGAACCCCACCCCAAACATATAGTATAGGTAATTATTCAGACCCTATACCACTTTTGAGCCAATGTTTCTGCTTCTTCCCTACTCAGAAGCAGACTTCTTGATACCTGCGTCTCCCGGAGCTCGGGCTGGGATCTTGGGGTTTTCGAGTTTGGGGCTGCAAGGTTTTAGTGTTTAGGGTATAGGGTATAGGGTTTAGGTATAGGGTTTAGGGTATAGGGTTTAGGGGTTGAGGTTTGGGGCTGCAGGGTTTTGGGGTTTCAGGGTACAGGTTAAGGCTCTGGGAGACACTGGCAGCAAGCTTGCTGCTACAGCATTTGAAACACTGGGCAGCTTCTCCCACGTGCAACCAGGACTGACTATCTATCCATCTCTCTATCCATCTATCTATCTATCCATCTATCTGTCTGTCTGTCTATCTATCTATCTATCTGTCTATCTATGCATCTACCTACCTACCTACCTACCTACCTACCTACCTACCTATCTATCTATCTATCTATCTATCTATCTATGTACCTATCTTATCCATATATCTATGCACATGTATATGTATATTTCTGTATATCTATATATATATATAGAGATGCGGGCTTTAGGGCTGGCAGGGTCGTAGGGCTTAGGACAGGGTCTCTATTCCAGGGTTCGCTGTTTGGGAAACTCTACGAATGAGATGTTGAGGTGTCCGGCCTCTTGAAAATTTAGGGTTTCGTTCAGGGTTTTCTCGGTTTGGGGTTTAGGGTTTAGGGTTTAGGGTTTGCGTGTTTAGGGCTTTGGGATGGGAGTTCAGTGTCCAGGGGGCTTAGGGTTTAGGCTTCATAGGGTTTAGGCTTCAGGGGTTTAGGGTTTGGGGTTTCGGGGCGAAGCTTAGGGGCTTGCAAGAGACTGCAACGGTTGCGGGTGAAGGGCACTAGGCACCCAAATCCTTGGCGTTGCATCTATAAGCATATCTAACTTAAAGCAAACTACACGTGGGGAGTTTGGGGTATATGGGGCTTCTATAAGGCTTCCCTAAAGTATATAGACCTTCTATAAGGCTCCTATAACCATAACTACCCACCTGAAAATGTCCTAGACGAACCCTGAGGCTCCATGTACCCTTATAGTGTATACTTAGACCCTAAAGTGCCCATCTAGGTGACCCCTTTAAGGTCTAAGTATATACTAGTTGGGGACAGGGAGCCTTTCGGTAAGCAAGCAATATACTGAACCTGTCGCTCAAAGCCCTGAGCCCTGAACTCTAATATAGGGTCCTTAATAACTAGAATGGTGTTTGGGGGTATACTTATATAACTATGATAACGAACCCCCAAAACCCAATTCTAGTTACTAAGGCCCCTACATTAGGGTGGGAGTATGCTATCGTCGTACTAAGGACTCCTGAGGAATTGGAAAAGCATTATATTTCAGGCTAAGGACACTAATTGTAGGCTGGAACTCGTCTTTAGACGTGGAGGACCTACGGAAACTTGGATTTCTGCTGGGCTGTCTATGCAAGCTTTATGGTGTACTACAGGGACATTAATAACAGAGATTGGGTTCGAGCGCCATGATACAGTACGTAATTCTTCGAACAGATAACAAGGACTACAGGAGACACTACTAGAAAGTCTTCCCTACTATAGGGGCCTCAGTAGCTAGAATAAGGTTGTGGGGTCTAATATGCTATAAGTAGAATACGGAAACCTCTAACATAGTATAGGTAATTATTTAGCCCATACATTACACCCTTAACCCTACACCCTAGAACCCCAAAGCCCCAATTTATCAGGTCTGTTCCAGACCTCTAAACCCAAAGTCTCGGGCAGAAGGAGAAGCCGAGCAGCGAAGGCAGAGGAAGTGTGAATGTGACACTTAAACACGACAGCCTGTAGGCTGCCGTTTACGTCTTGTTGGCAGGGCTTTGGGCCTGTAGTGTAAGGCTTTGGCTTCAACGCTCTGGCATGAGGGTTTTGGCAACAGACGCTCAAATCACTGAAACGCCCCAGGTTTAAAGTTTAGGGTTTAGGGTTTCCTAAATTCGAAACACAAAAGACGGCCCTGGTGCAAGGGGCTTTGTGCGACAGACCCTTGCCTGCAGCCCCCAGCAGTTCGGCGGCTGCTTGAGCCAAACTCTTGGAAGGTTCATGCTTTAATATAGGGGCCGGAAGAATTAGAATAGGGTTTCGGGGCCCATTATACTATATTTATAGAAGGAATAAGTAGTCATTTAGGCCCCTATGTTAGGGTGTTTGATGGGTGTTTGATCGTTTAGGGTTTTGGGGTTGCGCGTGCAAGGCTTCAATGATCGGGTTCGAGGTTTTAGACAGGGTTGAGGGTTTAGGGCTTCGTCAGAGTCATTAGATGCGGAGAACTGCACGGCCTATCACGAGCCGAAGGTGGGTCGTTATTGAGAGTAACAGTGTTTCGAGATGCATCTGCTGCTATTCATATCAGACTGCTCTCTCTCACTCTCTCTCCATCTCTCCCTCCCTGTCTCTCCCACTAACTCTCACTTTCTTCTATTCGTCTCCACAACTACCTGACTACCGAACGAACTAACGAACTAACGGATATAGGTCCTGACCCTATAATCAAGAGACCACGTAACCCAAAAAGGAACGGCAAACTGTGCCAGTTATGGTTTGTCATGTAGCTCGTCAACAGTAATTATGAGATGAACTCAACGGTAAGCCCATTCACAGTTCCAGGATCGTAATGACCTGCCGTTCTTAGCCACTCATAGAACCGAAAACCCTAAACCCCTAAACCCTACACCCTAAACCCTAAGTTCATAGCCACTCATAGAACCGAAACATTGGCTGCGAGCCATAACGCCGACTGTCCAAAAGGCAAATACAAAGGGTCCACGCGCCAAGCCCTATAGTGCAGGGGCCTTAATCACTAGAATAGGGTTTTGGAGGTTCCTTATTATATTTATGGTAGAAGATACCCCAAACCTTATTCCAATTATTAAGGCCAATCTATTAAAACTAAACTGTTATGGAAGCTTTTGTCTTCGAGCATGGCACATGTGGTACAGGATTTGAAGGCTTAGGATTACAGAAGGTTGCAGTACTGCTTAACCAAGAGTGAGGCTTACTCTTTCTGCAGCCTTTCGTGGTTGTCACCGAAGCTAGTGCCGATGCTACCCAAAGTCCCAAGTCTAATTAGCCACCAACCTAGTTGTTCTGCGGGCCAGCCGCGCTCAAGCCTGAACCGTCAACCCCGAAGCGAATACTACATATAGTCTCCATTGTAGTTCCTTTTTTTGGTTTAACCTTTTTTATATTTAGGATCCTATAAGGTAACCCCCAAAAAACGAACCAGAATGGAGACTATAGGCATACTTTCAGCGCGGGTTTGAACCCGACTGGCGCAAACGACAGTCAGCACCAGAAACCCACAGCCCGAACAAATGCAATCCATGAACTCAACCCCTAATCACACTAGCAAATGCCTCGCAGTCACACCGGCACTGCATCTTACAACGGCTTCAGGCAACTTTCACAGCCTATACACTGCGAGCTTGAAAACACAAGAAGCAAGAATCCCCTGAATAAACATGACGCGCCCTCGTGACGCTTGAAAGACCAAGAGACTCCTAAACTTAAGCCCAGGACTCATCAACACCGAAACCCTAAACCCCTAAACCCTAAACCCTAAACCCCTAAACCCCTAAACCCCGAAACCCCTCAACCCCAAAACCCCACACCCCGAAAATTCCTAAACCTAAGCTCCTCACCCCCCTAAACCCCTAAACCCTCAACCCTAAGCCCTAGTACCCTGAACTCCAAACCCGTAAACCCCAGATCCACCTTCGACTTATAGTCGGGCAGTAGGAGGTGGTTGAAGCAAGTATGCACCTCAATGGGGTTTAGGGTTTGGGGGTTTAGGGCTGCAGGGTTTAGTTAGGGGCATAAAGAGTCCCTGGACAAGGTTCCAGAATGCTCAGCATGATCCACATCAACAGACTAAATGCGGCTACATGTTTTGTCCGGGCCCCCCTCACAAGGTACTACTGGTGGTACTGTAACACTAATATTATAATAATACTGGGAACATTCATAGTGTATAGTGGTGATGGTGTCAAGCTAATACTCGTACTAGCACTAGCAGCACAAGCATCAGTGGAACTGCACACTGGCACTAGCGCTAGTAGTGGTAATAGCAATAGCAAATCTACTGAGAAAAGGAACAGCAATGACACTAGTCCAGATGGCAATCGTCTTAGAAAACAAGCAAGCACGTATTCGCACATGTACTTATATAGAAATGCTACGGCAGGACGAAACTTGGCCACAGGACCTATAACCTAACATGTGAGGTCCTGGGGCCCCTGTTCCCCTGTAAACTGTAGATTCCATGCATAATCGCCCGAAAGCACCTGCCGGAACTATATAATACAATAGCTTGATTATGGGGAACTGGCTACTCCGCTATACTGGCCACGTACTATCAACCTCCGGCCTCTCTTCTTCTCGGCAGCATATGTGCGTGTTACAGAGAAGATCCACTATTTCCTTCCGGCGATGTAGTATTGGCAGGGGCCGTCGCAATCGTAATGGTAGGAGTGACGGTAATCGTAATTTTATGGTACTAATGCCAGACGGATGAGCTAGCCAGACAGATCCTAAAACACTAGGCAGGATCCTATAGGGCCGGCGACACTTCTGTGGATCCCACACCAATGACTTTTTGCCGTTCTCATGGACGATTTTTCTAATCTAAAGTACAGTTCTGCCTCACGACACCAAATAGTGCAAATTTTGAAAACCCATCCGAATATGAATCAAGGAGATTGTGGAATAGCAGAGAAAGCAACGTCCTCAACCGTAGGTTCTTCGGTTTAGGATTTAAGGCCTTTAGGGTTTGGGGTTTAGGGCACTAAGCTCACTGAAATGTCAAAGCCCTACAGCTCGAACCTTGAAGCTCCGAAACCCTAAACCCGATTGTTCTGTAGAGGTGTTATGACATACTGCGGTCCCGAGAGCAACACCCAAGGTGCACACTCCTAAGGATTCCCCTTCCGCACTCACCACATCCCCAATACGAGCCCCCAGCTCCATACCCTAAACTCTCAAGCCCTACACCCCATACTACGTGGAAGCCCCCGTTCCAAGATCCGGTCCGTCGGCAGCACATCGCTGTCCGGACCTTGCTATGACTGACTTTGGGCATCCGAGTACCCAAGTTGTAGGGTTTAGGGTTTAGGGGTAGGTTCCTGACCATCTAGGATGTAACTCAGTAACCCATTATCCCTAAGGGCCCATGTGCCCAAATAGCATATACTTTGGCCGTAAAGTAGCTCCTACACAGGCACTTTGAGGCCAGTGTATATACTATTTGGGTGAATCTTAATTACACCCCAAAGAACCCTTAAAGGAACCCTTGAAGAGACCTAATAGCAACCCTCAAAAAGAACCCTACGGGGGTACATGGACCATTGGGTATTTAGGCGAGTGGATCCCTGTAGGGGAGGATCCGAGCTCAGCGTTCCAGGTTTGGGGCTTCAGGGTTTAGGGCTTAGAGTTTAGGGTTTGGGGCTTCAGGGCTTAGGGCTTAGAGTTTAGGGTTTGGGGCTTCAGGGTTTAGGGCTTAGAGTTTAGGGTTTAGGGGTTGCTGGGTTTGGGGGTCAAGGTTTATAGCGGTAGGACATACAGTTTGGGGGCTGGGGGCTTAGCGAGTTAGGGCTTAGGGAGGACGACTCTAGATGTTCCGACACAGGCATAATTAATACAGGGGCCCTACTGATTAGGATAGGGTTCTGGGGCATGTTCCACGCAGGAACAGCACCACCTTGTATTTATGCTTCCATATTGGATGGATGACTCCGCCAGCTGCTTGTGGACCTCGTAATGGCGGATTCACTTACAAGTGCTCGCTGAGTCGGTGTTGAGATGTTGATGCGTGGCTGCTCTGCTTCGACTTAGCATGGTTCAAGGAGTGCGTTCATCAATTTCAATTCGTGTCATAAGGTCCTGTGCAGTGATACCTAACCTCTGGCATAGCTATGTGTTGCGATTCTTATGTGGCCACCATATGATGCTTCTGCGACGGCGGCTGCTGCCACTACCAGCGCCATCATCCACAATCAGCTCTGCAACGTTGTATCATGTCGCGCCCAATCCTCTTTCTCGACGCTCGCTGCTGCTGCTACTGCTAGCAATACTGCCTTCATGACAGCGCATCACCGTTCCCGTATCCTGCTCCTGTAATAATTACAAGGTGGGATGTCGGACCAAGCTCCAATCCGCTTGTCTTCGGCAGCTGCTCGTGCTGTCCGTCCCGCGTATCGCGATGGTGCCAACTGGTTGCCACCCAGTATCTGCTTTCCCTGAAACGACAAGCGCTTCCCTGCTCCGACGATGCGTCGGCGCTTGGGGACTGCGTTGCCATGAAGGACTTGAAGAAGCTTCTGTGCATAGAGACTATGGGGTATCAAGGCTGGCAGCGTGCAGAGTATTTCGGCCCCAAATAGCAAGGACGAGCCAGCTGTCAAGGCATGTCAAGGCAGTTTCGAAACAAAAAAGCTGGTCTAGCTGGTTTCTGGGCAGGACCTACCTACCTATACCTACCTACCTGCCTACCTACCTACCTACCTACCTAGGGGGGTGGGTGGGGGGAGATGCGGAGGCCTATGTACGAAATCTGCTTAAAGCTTAATCCTGTTTGTCACATGAATGCCGAGTTTAGGCCCAATCCGCTGCACAGGTTCGACTCACTGCTAGGTTGGCTTTGGGTATGCCTTAACCCCTCGCTGTCTAATGACATGTGTATGGAAATCACAACATATCACCCGAACAACAAAGCTGTCCTAGGTGAAGTTTACCGGCCTAGGATCTGTAGGCTTAACTGCCTTAACACCCTGAATCTCTCCTGCCTGCCCGTGACAGAATGAGCTGCAGTCTGCCTGCCACCATTTCACCCGGGCTACAGGCACCAAAAAATAGAGTTTAATAAGAGCTGTATGTGGCTTTATTTAGCTTCAATGAGGTTCTGTAGGGGTTCTAAAGATTATGGAATGGGTCAGTGCATACCCTCTTCCCTCTAGCGAATAAGTGAACCGATGGATAAACGAGTAGAAGAGCATGTGCAGACACATGTGTATTATATATGTGCATATACACTTGTATGTGTATTCTTCATTATTCTGCATAATAACTAAGCGCACACATACATGTGTGTGTATATATATATATATATCGGTGCGTACATGCACATATTTATATACACTCAGAGCCAAAACAAACATTGCATTTGGGCCACAAAACCTCGGGATTCTTGCTCAGAAATAATTTCATGGGACTTACGGACATACAGCTTGATAGGATTACTGGCGCTGCTAGTGTTCTGGATCTACCAGTAGCTCCAACTGCCTACTACTACTTTGTGGGTTCTGCCTTATGGCTCCGGTAAGCCTAACCTATCGCAATTGATGGACGACATCCTGCATTGCATCACAGATCGATGAAAATGACTTTCTGTCCCTGGTTCGTGTGGATCCATTTGCAATATTTTGGCACATTCCGGCGGCTACAGGTAGCAGTGTGCTTTTTTACTCTGTCAGTCAGAAATCCACTTGAATCCCCCCCCCCCCCCCCCCCCAATTTGGCGATCCAAGTCGAACACATTTCTGAAACCCGCCCCCTCATTCGGCGATCGCGTTCACCACTTATCTTAAGCACCCCCTCAGGTTTCTTAGACCCACCCCTTCATTTGGCGATCCCGAGTCATCATACATCATAAATTATCCAACACAAACACGCCCCCTCGTCAGGCGATCGTCGATCATGCACATACATTCAACCCAGCGCCAGCGCCAGCGCCCGCCAGCCTTCCACCGTGCAGCGCCCGCGCCAATCAATGCCCGCCAGACCTTCCCCCAAAAAGTAGCGCAAGCGCCACAGCACCAGCGCGAACGCCAGCGCCAGCGCCAGCACTACCGGTGGACATGTAATGCGTTCACGAGACAAGGTGTTCGACTTCTGATATCCCACCGTGAATTTGCCGAACGTTGACGCTTCCTTCCCAACCTGCATATGCACGCAGGAGGGGAAGAAAACAAATTTAATAGTGACTTCTGCTCATGTGTCTCTCCTCGTCGTGCCATTCTTCACAGCCGGCCACAGCGGAGGTTTTGAGCGGAGCAACTCACCGAAACCTGCATGCCGCTCTACATGATCCAGAGCCTTGGGATCCTCGACGCAAGAAGCCGGCCGAAACACCATGAAACACCATGCATACCGTGATTCATAGCGCTTGCTGAACTACCCCTTTGCCCTTTTTGACGGTCTTGCGGGCACTTGTGCTCCCTGCCTCGCACCGTATCCTCCAGTTCCGATGCCCGAGCCTGAGACATCTTCGTTGTCCAAGTTCACGGTGCCGACGCTGGACAGTCTAAGACCAGGAGCGGCGCACTCGGACTTTTCCATCCATGTCTCTGCAAGCCTGGACAACACCAGGGGTTCGGTTCGATTGCTTGCGTCAACTACACTGGCAATGTCAAAGGGGGGCCTCGTAGACGGGATCCTCAAGGACAGTTTAGTTTGCAGAGTCATGCTCGTCGACAAGTGTAGGTGGAATGTCAAGGCGTTTGAAACAACTCGCAGGCGTAACTGCATTCAGCCCGGATGGTCCACAGCATGCCCACTGCTTTCCCCGGTGCTGCTTTGAATGCATTCAGACCGCAATCCAATGTCAGCAACTTGACATTATCATACTTTCCCTTGGGCCCTCTCGCAGCAAAGGGGAATTTGTTGTATCTTGGACACCTTCCCAACCCCTTTCAGTGATTTTATTCGAGCGGAGTCATCCCTCCGCTAAGCAGGCCATTACAACGAAAGCTGCACCTATCAGCACTTCTTGCAACTCCGCGTCCACCGCATGATCCAGAGATAAGAACCGTGAAACTGTAATCCAGGCAGGCGATGTATTCTATGCCGATTTAACGGATCCATTCAAGCTATAAGCACGTCTTCGTCGATGTCCATTGTCCACCCATCGCGTTGTGTTCAGACTTAAGTACAGCTGCCGACCCTACAACAAAAAGGCAAGTCAACTTGGCCTGAGTTCCGGACTCCTGCATCATGTGTGCCAGTAAATTTGCTAGTGTGGTAGACCACGAGCGCTTCCCCTTTGAAGTTCTGCGTCTCGAGGATGCCCTGACGTGAGTATGCATATGTGGGTCAACCAAACAAATCGTGAGAACAAAAAGGGACGGAACGATTCCGGGCTCTGCCGGGAGCGGGAGCGCATAGGAGAGCCACGAAAAACGGGCTCTTCAGAAGCTGCTGCCGTGCATGAACTGTGCGGCAACTTCACCTGGGAATTCTCGTTGCAGACAGCAGCGCAAAAGCGGCTGAGGCACAGCCGGCGCATGTGGTTAGTCGAGCAGTCGCTGCAAATGGCAAGATCTCATGGGCTGAAAGCTGTGAAGCCATTGAATGTTGCTGAAGTTCACTTCTCGGACTTTCGATGTAGCTCGCACTGAAAGCGTCGGAACAGAAAGCCTCGTCCTCCCTTTTAGATCTTTGCTCAACATGGGATGCCTCTTCCATGTATAGCTCGATCTTCTTGATCTTTCCATACCTGCCGGCAGTGCACAAGAAGAAAGCAAGACCCATTCGATGCCGCCGTTTGGTAATTCGTGCCATCTCGGGCCCGTGCTGTCCAAACAGCTGCCCAAGAGCAAAGTGCAAGGCCTCGTCACCTGTGCAGACAGATCTGAGGTGCAGCCGAACCACACCCCTACACAACACGTCTACGTTTCCCTCAGGCGTCGACCACCCTGGAAATTCTTCGGCAACTCATTGACAAATACAGCAGAAGAAGAAGTGTCACCTCCAGGCCCGGGCGTTCGGCACTACCGCATGTCTTCAAATGGCTGTAGATGCTGTAGTAGTGGGACTGTGGCACACATTGGGGTCCGGGAGCTGTGCTGGGGTATTAGTGATTTGTCCGCCCTTGTCATGAAACGAACATGAGGACCTGTGAGGAGGCCAGAGTCTGCACACGAGGATGACAAGCTCAGAAACTGAATTCTTCCCCAACGCGAACTCCCGATCATGTCCTTCCCCCCAAAACTGCCTATGGGTCTTCCAACGGCGCTGGCATCAACAAGTATCCCACCACCTCGGCCAGACGTACAGACAAGAATCTCATCAAGAGCACACCTGAGAAGCTCACCAGGATTGGAGGGGTCAACCAGCGCCATAGCCGGGGGCCGCACTGGCTACAGCTTCATCGCAGGGACAGAGTCAAGCAACAGCAAACGTCCCCAACAGTTGCTTCCAGCATGCTAGAAAGCCGCTGTTTTGGACTAAGTCTTGACCGTCTTCCCTTGAATGTCGCTGCTCGCTGCTTGGACTTAGAGGCGCATTTTCAGGATGGGAAAAGACTTGCTTTGGCTTTGTGTTGGTGCTGAGTTTGTTGCATATCGCATGTAGAACAACATCTTGCCGACTTCCCATCTAGCCATCTGTCTATTTGGGCAACCTTTCCGTCTGATCTCTGGGAATGCAGCTGAGAAACTGGCTTTCGATGAAAGGGGAAAGTGCTCAGCGGAATTGCTAGATGGGAAGGGAGGATGAATCTCCCCTAGATGGCCACAAGGCTCTGCGATCCGTGGATGCTCGAAACTGTCACTCTGGCATGCCTTCGTCCCACAGCTCGTTCGACAAGCAAGCAGTTGACTGAACAGCTTTGCCAAGGAGTCGCTCAAGCACGGCTGTCTCCTGAATATGAAACACTAGTACCAAAGGTGCCAGGCTTCAAAAGACTGTACAAATGGAACTCGAACTGCATCACAGCTTGTCGCAGCTCTTGCATGCTCTTCAAAATGGAGCAAGCCAGGATGGTAGGCTTGAGCGAATGCACAGCACAGGTTGGGGCTCGATTGACCTCACTTGCGGCGTGTGTCCACCAACACCTAAGCTTGACAAGGAGCATTGGTCACCCCACCTACACACGCGCCCACACACACACACACACATGTTCTGAATTGTAGTCTGGAGCGCCATGTACTTGCTCTTCTCAAGCTGCGAGATGTGCGAGATGCTGAAACTTTGTGGATTGAACTGCACCACCTGACAGGAGTCGCAGGTTGCACGTGGCACACAAGCCCGCTTCACTTGGACCAGGAGCGATTCCTGTGCTGTGACAGTACAGCTCATGACACCTTGCTCTTTGCAGGCTGGATTCCTCTGTGAGTTACCTTGTGGAGTGAGCAGGTGTGCAACCTTTGGCATTTTTCAGGCCTGAGCTGTGTTTCAAGCACAGTGTGGACTACGGAGAAGGATGGAGAAACTGCTTAGGAGTTGTCATTCTATGCATGGGCAGTTTGGGGTGTCTGCTTGCATCCTTCACTGCTGCTTGCATCAGCATGCTTCAGCTTGGCGACTTACGCGACTTCAGAGTTTCGTTCTGCAAAAGGACTCCACGTCACCGGTCGATCTTCCTCGCAACTTGGAGGCTCGAGCCCGAGCTGCTTTCAGCCCGTTTGGAAAGTGCATACGCAACCGGAAAAACGAACATGGCTTTCAACGAACTTTAGCAACAGCTTGCCACCGCGGCTATTTACTCCGAGGATGATCACGAAGAGCACGACGACGATGCAACACTAAGTCGCTAGCTCTACCCTAAGGTTACGCGTTTGCTGCCGCACTTCATCGTTTCAACGACATAGTCATGCTTGCATCTGCTCTGAATCTTGCTAGAGTTCAATACGGCAAAGATCGTGCACATTGCTTCACCGGGTCTGCATGGGCACTTGGAAAGGCCTTGATGCCAATGCTGCAGGATGTCGCGCCCGCCGGGTTGGTAAGCACCTCGGCGCTTGTACGACTTGAACGAACTTGCAGAGACTGTGATGGTCAATGCTTCTTGAGCTTTCATAAGGTACGGGTGCTAAACTGGAAAGTGAGCATCTACCCTGAAGGCAAATTTCGCTCGTGCCTCACGAGCCTATGCAGCGCCGCGAAGGAAGGCAACCAATGCCAAATCAGTGCGCTTCTCTTCAGGATGTCGATGCCGAAGAATGCATCACAAGCCCTCCCGAGTGATGGAGCGGCTGTCGTCGACAAGTACCAGGTACAGTACCAGGGTAAGTGACAGACTGCTAGCAGCTACACAAAAGGGATGCACGCAAATGCCCAGCAGAGCGTTGCACGCACAATCGAACCCTGATTTTCAGCGTTAGGTTTCGGCCCGGCTTCGGTTGTTGTAGGGCTAGATTGCAGCGGTCTTGTCAGCATTTTCCAGCTGCCTGCCATGCGATGGTTCGATGTGTTTAAAGTTATTCAGTGCTCTCCGTGATAAGGCCAGACAAGTATCAGGCCTGTGTTCGCTTCGAAAACAACAGTCAGTGTGTGTCAGTCAGTCAGTCAGTCAGTCGGTCAGTCAGTCAGTCAGTCAGTCACGGTGTGCGCGTGTGAACTTCCTTAGCACATGGGAAAAGAGGGTCACTCCTACATGGGTCTGCTTTTTCGCACTGCATGGGGATGCAGCACATCACTGGGACTGCATCCAACGAAGCTACCAGTGATGTGGGAAACGAGAGTAGGCCACTCTGGTGTACCTGCACGTGATACTGTATTTAAACAGCATCTAGCAGTGTCGCTGTACCTTGCTTAGCTATCCTCTGTGTGTGTGTTGCATGCACAAGACGATATGCTGATTTGGTTCGAAGAATATGCGGCGAATAATCTTCATCATATTTCCCTTTTCAATCCTGGTGTGGAATCCTCTCAGACTCATCACCACTGGCGAGAGCTCCTTCAAAAGCGTCATGACGTTTGGTGCTGTCAAGAAAGGTCGGACAAGACCTCCAAATAAGCAGGTAAGCAAACAGAAAGCATCAACGTTGTGGTTTGGTTGCGCAGCTGCGATTTGCAGTGTTGCAAGCTCTCCCACTGCATCTCCAAAGCATTCCGGGGTCGATAGGGATCATCAATTATCATCGAACCTAGCTCGAGGCAGTGGACAATACCGAACATCCCGCGGTCCTAACTCACGGATTCGAATGTCTTTGAATAGCAGACCGCGTAGGGAAACTGGGACGAAGTACCCGCCGTCCAACTTGTACTCAGCCCCGTGCTTAACGCAGCGCATCACAAAGAATCCGAATAAAAAACTTTGATGCCGCGAAAGTACAAAGCAAGACCGCCTTCACCATCGTGTGAATACTGAAAACGAAGCCAACCCGGGTTCCCGTCTACGCCACCGTGATGTGAATCAGTATCGCGAAGAAATGCATGTTGACGGCCACTTGCCCCACCAATCAATGCATGTAGTCGTCTGTTGTCAGAATCGGTAGCAGGTTCTTCCAACATGTCAACAATCTGTTTCACGGCAGGAACCAGGTGAGCTATGTTTGGTTTTTTACAACCAAAAGCTAAAGGAAATTAATTCCCTTCCGTGCTGGATAAGGTGCTTCCGCGGAGCTCTTGGAACCAGTTGCTTCCGCAGAACCCTTCCGCATCGTGTTGTCGCTACGTTGCACTACCTTGCCTTCCGCGGGTGCAGTTGTAGTCTTGGCAAGACCCGTTTCAGGAAATCAGAACGGGCGGGTGAATGAAGAAATCCTACTCGCAGCATCTGAAGTTCGATTTTGTGGAAGTTTGTGAATGTACCCGATACACATTCAGACGACCCCCACAACCGACATCCACGTACCGTGCGATGACTTTCCTAGCAGCTTTCCCCCATCAGAGTAGCAAACCGACATTTCCTACCCCAAACATTCACGCACCTGTCGTTTCTTGTCGTTAGCTTGCCGCAATCTCTTATGGACAACTGCGGCGACACTTACGCACGGTGAGCTGCAAAACACTCAATAAGCCTTGACCGGGTTGGGGGTTGCAAGCTTTACAGTCCTGAACGCGTCTGCGTGTTTGATCTTGAGCTTCGTTGCTTGGGAGCTTGCAATGTAAATCCTGTAGCTTACAAACTTAGTTTGTGCTCTACCTGTTCATCTTCAGACCTTCCGCAGCACCTTGGGCAGAGACATAGCTTCAGCAAACCCTTCCGCATCCTTCCGCGCACACAGTCCCAAGCAATTTCAGGATATCCAAGATGAATTATTTCCACGTTTGGTACGCATGCATCTTCCCAAGAAAAAACAGCAGCTCGGGTCAAAAATGACCGGTGGATCAAAACATTTCATAGCGACCTTGACATCACCTCTGCTGACCTCCGCCTGCAACGCCGGTGGTGGTTGTGGAACTGGTGACTGGTGGAAAGGCAAGCTGACATGATGACTCGAAGGACTTCGCATGGAAAGCCGAAGTAGGTGCTCCGACTCTAGGAGGTGGGCGGTATTCTGCACGATTGATGTGCACGATCCGGGGGTGTCATCAGCGCGGTGGGCCGTGATTCTTGCACGTTGCGCCCTCCGTAATTGCGTGGGTGTCCAAGGACTAAGACGGTCGGAAGGAACAGGGGACGTGTGAAAAGCCAGTCAACAACCAACATGCAAACACGAAAACTAACGGACTGAAAAGAAAACATTGTGCATGCCAGTGGTGGTTCTTTGCATGGAGCCCCGAACTAAAGTACAAGTGGTGTGCATGTGCAAGCGGTACAGCAAATTCAGACTGGCAGTGCAAGAACAAGACGCGCAACGAATTCTCAGGCAATTGTTATGGGTGGAAAGCTGCACCAGAATTTTGCGTATTCCAAGGAAAGACGTTCACGAACGAACCAAGGCAGATACCAAGATAGTTTTCCGGAGAAACCGAGTTTCACACCAAGATACTTCTCCAATTTCTCCGGTGACTCTTGTGCCAAGTTCAGCGACAGACTACCGCCCGAGGCTAACCCCAGGCCTCGCACCAAGTCGCAAACCAAGCTACTTCGTTGAGCTGCGTAAAGCCCATCTCAAAGCCGCCAGCCTAGTGCCCGTTTGAAGTTGGCGAACCCAAGCTCTGACGGTGCTTTTGCTGCTACGCACATGCCAGGCACATACTGAGGCACATACCAGAGCATATGCCAAGGCACGAGCCAAGGCACATACCAAGGCACATACCAAGTCACACACACCAAGGCAAGTACCAAGGTGCAAAGCGAAACCCACAATCACATCGTAGGAACATCACATGTCAATATGACAGGTCACAACAAGACAGGCGCAAATCATAAGTAGCGTGTGCTCGAGTTGGAAAGGACGAACAGGCACAGGCACATACCCAGACACGAACCAAGAGTGAATCGAGTGACACGTCTGGATATGCATCCTCCGAGCAGTGATGTCATACTCGAGCCACCATGGAGTTTTGATTGGAACTGCTTCGGCTTCAAGGCCAAGCCGTGGGAAAATCCCTGCTTTGTGGCGCAGGGCCGACCTCCCGTCCCAAAATCGACACGGACGGCGGTGGAGGAAGGTAGAGCAACAACCAGGCGGAAGAAAACAGGAGAAAACAGAAGAACACGAAAAGGAGTCAGGAATACTCATTGTTCATAGTTCATAGGGACTATTGGGTACTTTGTGACTCGGTTCTTGTTTGCCAACAGCTGATGCATAGCAAATACTTTGCACATCTGTGCGGATTAGGAGGAATGCCTTCATCTATTTCCTCCGTTGCCCCGCCGGGATCTAGACGGCGCACCGCTGGGCCCTCCGCCTATTGGACTTTCGTCCACACACTGGAGTGCTATGAATGGTTGCGGGCATCTGGAGAGCGCCGATCAAGGAGGTCGTCCGGGGGACATGTTTGTTGCAAAAAACTACATGTCCCATTTGCTTGGATGTCAAACGAACCAGCAGAGCCAAGCTCATGCTCAGCTTCGTCAGAGCTCTGCCCTCATCAGGTAGAAGCAACAAAAAGAAGTTTAATCAGATAGTACATCGTGTCTTGTCGCAGTTCTGAAAAAAGTGCTGGGGTGTTGTCTTGTTTCTTGAAGAGTTCGATGTGTGCATAGTCGTATGGTGCTCAAGACCTTTTACTCCAGCCAAATCGCAGCCGTGAAAAGAACTGCAGATGATGCTGGCATCCCGTTACCGGGCAAGATCATCCGATGCTCCGTGTATGTGGCCATTGATCGCTTCGCACCTTACGAAGGCCACCTTGGCTTGGATCTCGTCGTGTGGAGCACTGACAATGTTCAACAATTGATACAACTGACTGCTGAACACATGCTGTATCGTGTGGGTGTGGTTGTTCCCCCACCATCCATTCGTCTTCGACAGGGTCTCGAGATTTTTCAAATCTCCAATGTGTGACAGCCCATTTCTGTCCTTAGGACATTGGAGCCAGTTTTCTTCGTACGAGTTGCACCGGATGCAAGAGATTCATATAATCTGAAGGCATTGTCTTCGCTTGATCTTTCTTTCTGTATGTGAACAGTTTTATCAAGCTCAGCAGTGTTGTCACACAATCGCCTTTATGGCTGGTTACCCTGTTCCCAAGGGACATGGCATTGAATTATCATGATTAAATTGATATTTTCAGCAGGGGGCAGTGGCCCACTCAAGAGCTCACTGCCAACAAGCTACTCTTGAGTTGGGAGGGCATGGGGTGCGGGGTGTCGGGGTGTGGGGTGGGTGGGGTGTGTGTAGGGCGTTTGCAACTGTAGTCTGCCCAGATGGGAAGATGTCGCCTGACATGCTGTCTGGGCTTAGGTTGGTCTGATGTAATGCTGTGACCTAGAAGTTCCGGCAGTTCAAGCCTGAGTCGATCCATGAAAATCTCACCTACTGCACACTGTGCCATGGGGCCCATCTGGAAATCGGTGCAGGGCAAATCATCGGATAGCACTGCAAGCGGAAAGCAGCTTGGCGTGGCACCACGGTGAACTGTTTGTATGGTCCCGCGGGGTCCTGCCGTGCAAAGACTATCCAAATTCTGCGGTGTCAAACCCTGGCAACCAAAAACAGTGAGTGCCACCATGCTAGCAGGTGGGCTCGCCGGCGTACCCCAAATGGTGCCTGTCGCAGGGTCCTGCGCACATCGAGGGAGCTCTGGCTGCACGAGTGGGTGCTTGTGGAATTAAAGCAGACTTAGGTGGACATGTGATAGAACACATTAGACACACTAACGCTTGGGCTTCAGAGGCTCTGGCATCTACTTGACCTTTTCACTGAGCTGCGGGCCAGTTGCAAGCCAAGAGGTAACTCGGCCTCGACCACAGCTGCTAAAGTGAACAGGGTGGGGAGGCATGATGCAACTGTCAGTTGCTGTTAAGCTGACTGCCGGGTCGTTCTTCCGTTTTGTTCTGCGGGCTGGGGTGGCCACACCGTCATGCTGAAGGCTGGTTTGCTCCTGGATGCTCCGAATGCCTTTGATTGAGATGCCCTGCTGCAAAACCAGAACAGGATTCACTGCTTTGGTGTGACGCTAAACGAGCGGCTTGCGCGCCACATGCATGCCCCCTTTTTTGGTATTACAATGGCCAATTGCCGCCGCCCCCCGTTGCACTCACCCAATGTTTCCCCATTCTGCCATGCCTCCCCAACCTTCCATGTGCAGTGTGCTACATCCTGCTTCGAGTCAGTCCATGACTTGAAGCGCCACTTCGCAACATAATCAAGGGACGTGCACTGCATTGCCCGAAAAATGGTCAACGCCCGCAACTGGCCCGAATTGTTTGTTGCTAAACTGCGTGGATGCACACCTCATGTCCGCATGTAGGCAGGCAAGGCATGAAGCTAGAGCAGGCAGGTAGGCGGATAGAGTAGCCAGGGACACAACAAGACAGCGCCGACCTGAGGCGGCTGTCACTGCATCCCTTTGCATCCCTTTGCATCTATCTGGATCTGAGATGTTGACCGGCTCGCAGTGGAACCGACCTTGGGGAAAGAGAACTTGCTGCCTTCCTGGGCTCAGTCCTTCAGCATCGGCCTGCAGCAGTTGCTTGCCCTAGAACTGGCCGGACCTTGAAGTCGCGGTGCTTTGATTGAAATGGTACAGACCGCGGTGCAACATCTGCAAGATGTCGGATCTGGTGGCAGGGCGCCTCTCGGTATTGACCAGCAACCATTACGATGCTGTCGCCCGGGTACTTGAACCTTCCCAACTCTGACAGTCTTGGAGTCTTGGAGCTGGTGACTTGGGTCCCAAACCCTGCGTTCATCGTGAGATTGCTCACGCCAGTGTCGTTGCGGTCGGTGTCGGTCCCCGGCACACGGCCATAAAAAGCCTGAGCGAGGAAGCACAGCAAGAAACGGCATTGTAATCATTCGGCTGAAGCTCGCACTGGCTGCGAGAAACCCACGGGCATCGACCTGGGAGCGGCAAGTCTAAGTGACGTCTTTCCACGGTCTTTTGCAAACCTTTCGTGTGATCACTTGCGCTTTTTGATGAAAGCCCTGAAGATCCCTGAAGCCGGCCGAGCACGGTGCCGAGGGTCCACCTGACCGTTGGAGAACTGAGTGCCTCCTGCAGGGGAAGAGTCGTCCAGCGTATCGATTCACACGTTTATCTTAGGTCGAGAGCGAGAGCGAGCGCGAGCAGAGGGGTGAGGGAGGGCCTGAGTTGCCCATGACGGGCACTTGCACCATCTGCAGCATGTACGGGGCCGGCCTCCAAAAAAAAAAGGACTAGCCGGAGCTCTCGGTCTTCAGCTCTCTCTCTTCTCCTCTGGTCCGAACCGCCTTCACTACAATCAGTCCTTTCACTCCTCTGCTCTCCGACTCCCCGGCTCTCTCCGGAAGTTTGACTGCGTGCTGAGCTCCGCTCGCTCCCCAATTCGGCTCTGATGGCTGTGAGTACCTCCCGAGCACTTGACGGGAAGCTCAAGTCTTCGTACCACGCTGTGCTCACATCGCGGGCTTGTCTGGCCTCAGCTTCGTACCAGGAACTGACTCGACGCACATCAACTCTGCAACTCAGGGGCTCGACTGGCTGCCGCGTTGCCCGGAACGGAGACGACGAGGCGTTCCCGGAACGTTGCTAGTCCTACTCCTAGCAGTGCCGCCTTGTGGCTGGAGTAACGAGCGGTGCAACACGCCGCGATGTAGACATCTGGACACAGGGATCGAACAAATGTTCAACCTGAACGTCATGCACAGTATACGCTCGAGCCGAGCACGCACGAATCCTACCGGCATCAACACCATGTCCGACCTCCATGACCTGACTGCAAGATCGGCCTAGTCCCATTCCATTCATGTCTCTGATGTGCACAGCTGTATACACGGCCAATTGCACAAGGCGCAGCATCTCCCTTGCCGGTCCTCCTGTATTTCGCAGTTCATACCGAGCTTGACGTGCCAGCAAGTCTATACAGCCCCCAGCACCATCTCCGTTCCAGCTCTGCTTGGCACCCCAATTGCAAGACTCTGCCAGCTGAGATGAAGGAATGCCATGCAATGGTGGGCCCTTCACAAAACTCGGATTTGCAACCAACATCATCCATCACCAGAAGGCTTCCGGTTGTGGCCAGCATTGACATGTGGAGCAAATCTGCCGAAGCGTCTGCTTCCGTATGGCTGCCATCTATAAAAATCACGTCGCATTTATGTCCCATGTTTTGCGATATGAAGTGAGGAACGGACACGTTTGAAAATCCTTCCACCAACTTGTGCCTGCGCGGAAACGTAGATCGCATGACTCGATGGCATGCTCGGGTGTAAGATTTCGATATCAAGTCAAAGGACACCAGTTGTGCTGTTGGCAAGGCACTTGACAGCATGGCCCACGCAGAATGTCCGCCGTTGAAGCCGACCTCACAAATTTGTCGAACCGCCACAGAAGAAGCTTGCTGAGAAAGCCACCAGGCTTGAGTGATTGATGACGCGCTTTCCATGCGAACGAAGCCGTCGCTGTCAGCTCTTAAACTGTTCAGCATGACCCAAGTAAGAACAACATGCCCCAGAGCCACAGCAGTGCGATCTCCTCGCGGAAGCAGTTTCATCAACCACCGCAGGTCGGTGCTAACCCTAGAAGTGAGGTTGGCTTGGCGCCACTGGCGGGCGTTCGTGAGAAGCGGAATCAAGGCAGTTTCCAGGAAGCCGATGTCACTCAGCGCACGCAGAGAGGCAAGATCCCTGATTGTTTCCAGCCCCTCCTCGACAACGTCGGAGGCCACAGCAGTTCCCAGCTCGCGCACCACTGCCCAAATGTCATCCATTGCCTGCAAGACTTGTCCATTCTTGGAGTTGTTTGAAAGATTGTCGAAAAGAAGTTTTCGAGTGGAGCTCAGCTCAACAGCGAGCATGCCTCGTGGATCTGCCAGATTGGACTGGATGATTGGCGATTCCATACATCCCAAGATGAGGTACCACAGCGAATGTACCATGCTGTGCTTGCGCCTGTCGCATGTACTGACGAGCGGGTCTTCGAGGACAGTACCATGGGGCAAGCGTTCCTAAAAAAACACCCGGAGCTGTGAATGATGATGCACGATGATTCGAGTGACCGTCGCAGAACATGTCGTGTGCCCTCCCCACTGGCCCGCTTGGCTCACCCGGTGCCGTGCGAACCCTGATCCATCAACAGTCAGACTGATGTCCTTCGACCTCTGCATAAAGCCGTTTATAGAGGCACGGCGGGTTGAGTGATAAACATCTTGGTAAATCGCCGCCTGTCAGCACTTTTCAGCTCCCGAAATGAGAAGTTGGTTGGCTGTGCCTAACTTGTTTCAGGTACTTGCCGAAACCGCGCGCAGAACACTACTGACACTTCCCTCCCGGACGTGACTAGTCAGTCCTGAATGGCCCCGGCGGAACCTCCCCACAACGGACGGTAACCCGAAACCATCCTAAACCTATGCTGCCAAAGTAAAGCTATTCTTTCTACAGTGATGGTAACTTTCCGCAGTAGCAGGCGATCTGCCTGGCCTGAAATGTACGCAGCATGAGACCTATCGGCATAGCTCTGTCCTGAAAACCAGCCGATTGATTTTCACAAGCTGCAAGCTGCCTGGCTGCGCTGGGCCACTGTCCCAAAGAAGTGCAACCGAGCTCAGCATGGCACTTAGTATGCACCCACCGGCCCATCGTAGGACTCGGCGCCGAAGGGGTTTACCAACAACGCCGGCCTCAGTACACTAACAGTTCATTTACATCTGCCGTCTTGATTGAGTGGGCCCGAGTCCCGTTTAGTCGATTTCAATCCTGAGCCGTCAGTTGCTCGCTACGGTTTGCACTCCCGAAGCCCCAATATGAGCCCCAACAGATAGTGTCGACAATGCTGCGGCTGAGATCATGCCGCGCGCGCGCGCGCGCGCGTCAGCATGGCCTCTGAGTATCAAACTGACGGACCCGCGGATTGTCGAGAAAGTCGGACAAGCAGTCAGGCCCCACCAAGAGGCAGCTGACATCATCACAATACAGACCAGCCTGCGGCGCCGTAACATCGGGAAGTCGGATGTGACAGGACAGGAGTCTGTGCCCTCGGATGTCCTCGGGCCTCGTTCCGTTCCCAGCGCGACTGTGCTTCTTGCACCAGCGCCGATGCCAATTCCTCCTTCCGCGAACTTCGCAGAGTCGCCAAGACCTCCCATGCCCAGCCGCAAGGAGTGCGCAAGGCGTGTGCCCTGGGCGGCCTCGACGGGAGCCAAGAACTCGAACAAGCCATCGCTGCCCAGAATCAGAAGAGCCTGGCCACTTCCGGCCGGCATCAGACCGTCCCACCCAGAGGCAAGAAGTGAGGCCCTAAAGTGGCGGGCTGCAGCAGTGCATAGCAGTGCTAAGGCTTCCGGACTTGATGCAAACCATGTGATAAGAGGTATTGAAGGTTGAAGAAAGCGCCTACTGTAGACTGCGGGTGAGCGTGCTCTCAAGTCGGGACTTGCAGAAGCAGGCGTTCGTGACCTATCTCCGTTCAATTGCCTTGTCATTCAAGGCGCTAAACCTTACTCGCCGACCTGCACTACATGCCTCGCGGCCGCCTCGCGGGTCTGTGCACGTGGCTTGGTGGTCTTCACTTCTGGCGCTTTACAAGACCCTCCTGCTCCGATTGATCCAGTCTCATTTTGTTGCTGTCTTTGCTGGGCTGTGGTCGTGGGGAAAGATCCTGGCCTGGATCTTGGCAGATCTTGGCCGTGTGAGACATTGAACTCAGCTCAAGATGCACCACCCCTAGCCCGAGCAGGTCGCCGAGATTGACTTTCCAGTGTGGAAGCCAAGTGCGACGCGGAATGTGGTATGTGGTGACCCGCATGCCCACACACACTCTGCTCACCCGAGCACCGGCACCATGCGTGAAACTCGCAGTACGGCTGCACAACATGCCCGCAGCACGAGCTCCTCATCAGACCAAGCTATGGTCCGAGCTTGTCAGGACTGCGGATTCCCAGTACAGAGCTGCAGTTGGCTTGCAACTTATGACGACAACTCAAGATTGCAGCCCAGGTAGAATCAGAAGACCACTGAGAGGCACGAAGAGTAAGAAGCACATAGGATACTAAGGCACATGGGTGCATATAGGGGGCAAAACCCATATCCCCGCCTTGTCATGGCGAGCCATGGAGACGGAGGGCTCGGCAACCACGCCAACGGGCTTCACCTGAAACTTAAGACTTCAAGAGTGCGCCGAAAGGCATTTCACGTCAGGCTCATGCGCCGCTTCGTTCTTACCGCTAGGCCCACTAGGCCTTCTGAATGAAGTTCCCTCCGATCGTCCCTCTCCTTTTGCCAAGTTGCGCAGAGGTCACCAAATGATCTGCTCATGGCCAGTCCATATGACCGTCTTCCATACACGCGGGACATGACGGTGTTCCTGCAACGCCTGGTCGAGAACAGCCTCCTCTTCCGAAAGGACACATGTTCGGCGCAGGTGTACCCAAAGTGAACTCATATCCGCGTTTCTTCTCTTTGTCGAGGGCAGAAATATGAGCCATATGAGTGCTTCTCTCGGCCCACCCTCGCAGGTTCTGCGAGCTCTGGCACGGCACATTCTCTCGACTGTGGCTAATGTGTGCCCTGCGTTGCCATCCAAATTGAAATTGCAGAATTTGTCGAAATGGTGCCCACCTCCACCCTCCTTCCATACTGGAAAGTGTCCAGATACCTTGTGCTAGCCGAAACTGGACTATGTGGTCCGAAACGACGGCAGGGCCACAGCATTCGTCATTTCAGGCTGTTGGGACATTCACTTTGTGCGCTCCAGCGAGGTTGAACCGATCCTCGTCCTCCAGGCTCAACGTAAACTCAGCGGTGAGGGTTGCGATTTGCCGGGTTTCCACACTGACTTTCATCAGACGAAAGGAGAGCTGCACATGGAGATTTTCAAACTTTCAGGACTCGATCTATGTTTGTTTCAGGACATATAGAATCCTAATAGGTCTGGGTCAAAGAGTCACAACAATATCGGATAGCAGAACGACCACTTGTGTCCCCACCGAGACCAGCAATCAATATTCCCGAAAAGTTGTTGCCAGCGTCACATTGCGCGGATCTGCTGAGGCTAGAGCGGGCGCTCCACTTTAATCGAGCCGCCAGCTGCCACGATTCCTCAGGCTTGACTCGCAAGACCTACAAACTCTGCACGCTCTTGTGCTTGCAAGCTGCGCTGCTGCTCCTTGGTGTCGTGTGCTTTGTGCTGACGACTGGTCGTTATGATTCCTTCAGCCTCAATCAAAGACAACAAATATGTTGGAACCCAGTGGTTGCACATCCTCAACGTATGCAGGTCTGGGGGGCAAACGTCAACAATCAAAGCTTGACTGTCTCCACATGATGCGAGGTATGTGCCCTGCCCACAGACTTGCATGCAACAAGCCATAAGATCCGCAACATCCTGTCCAACGGCTCCTCGACCTCGTAGCAAACAGAAGAAAAGCAGGCCTCCTCTGTTAACGAGGCCGTCACAACAGATGCTCCTCCAAAGCTGTGTCGGGTCATCAGTGCCATACTTTGACAAACATTGAGACCAATCGGGTGAAGGAGTAGGGAAGCACATCCCTGAAGGCGTCTCCTGCCTGATGTGGTCAAATCGAAGCCATTTTCCACCGCTGCAGCTTCCAAATCTGCCTGAGGGGCTGAACGCTTTGACACGTCAAAGCTGCATGTCTCAAAGGAAGACCCGACATTCACATCGATGCCTCTGCTTCTGCGAAAGCTTTCTTTATAGAGTCGGTCACGTGATCGGTCTGGATAGCCTCAGGCTCAAATGCAGACTTGCGCTCTGGCTTGCAACACTTCGGCCTTCTCGAGGAGGTCGGGCAAGATCGCACAGAGGTGCGCAGCAACTTGATGGCCGCATTTTCCGTGTCCATCTGCAACTATCAGAGACCAACGACCTGACGATTCCGAGCGCAAGGCATACTGCCCTCATGCTCGCATCTCAGCTTCGGCCTCGATCATCACATCGAGCGACCACGCAATCTGCAGAAAGGAGAATGTCGAAGGTCGAAGGCAGGAAGGCAAAGACATGTCTGTTGGCGGAACAATCTACTTACAGGTGGTTCCTCGACCGCAGCTTGCAACAGCCTATCTGCAAGTCCCGACCTGCAAACCCGCAAGTTGTCGCAAGATACATCAATATATAAGTACGATCATCGCAAGTTGTCAGCATGGCCTTGGTTGATGTTGCCATGTCTTCTCTTCAAACCTGTCAGCGAGACAAAGTTCCGATCCGGGCCTTGTGTGCCTAACCCTGCCGGCCTTGCCTGTGGTTGAAGCCACTTGTACGAAAGTGTTTGCGGGCTGCTCACCGGACACGGCAACTTCAGCTACTTGAAACCTTGGCATCGGCGAGGCGTTCACACTCAGGCCCGTCATGAGCAAGCTCGCTATGCCGTGTCTGCGGCTTTCGGAAAGCCTTCAGCCAGTTTCAAACTAGATCGCCTCGTGTCACTGTCGGCTCCTGATCGACACGAGACGAGACTGCTGCCTCTGACAGCCACGATGACCTAGCAGCGAAAGACACTGGAACCAGCAAACCCGAACGACTAGCTAGCCAATCTCGAAGTTAAATTTTGCTCGCAATGTGCACGTCCCATTGCTGGCCACAGCGGCGGATTCGTTTCCAGACCACACTGCGTCGAAACTTGGAACGCCTTGTCAGAAACTGCTCATGATCGAGCAAACATGAGCGGCGTGAGTTCTAAGAGCACATGGGTTGGCTCGGCCAAGCAGTTCGACAGCAACTGCAATGGACAATTTATGGACGTCCAAACCGCAGAGTTTCATGTCGTTGAAAAAATAAGAAGCCCCTCTCTGCAGCAAGTTCAACCAAGGCTCAGGATGTGCACGCGTGCGACTTTGAATTGCTTTCGACCGGGACAGCACAATGGATGCCACAACTTGGATGTCAGCTGAGTACTGCCACTGTCAACTGTGATGTTACCTCCTATAGTCGCACATCTGCAAGATGCAAGCCATGCCAGCCGAGCTTCGACAGCTTCTGCAGATAGAGCATCCGGTACGCTTGACGGGTCTCGGTTTATGGCACAACGTCTGACCATTGCACGCATCGGGCCAGGCAGTGAGTGCCGTTGGAGACACGGCCCATGGCTGCAGACAGTGCATTAGGTTCTGAAGCAAAGTAACAGACTGCCTTTGCTGCAGATCTGCAAACTTTGGGGGCCTTGCTTGTGCCTTGATTTTGTCACTATCACGACATGAGGCCTTCGCCTAAGACATTATGCACAGGTATCGTGGAGCAGCTACCTCAGTCAATCCATCTTGTGGAGATTCTCTCTTGCAGCTACTCCTGCCGAGAATTCAAGTACGGCTCGTATGCGGGTCTCATCAGAAAACGAATTCATGCCATCCGTGAAGTTCACATCAAGGTCGAAAAGGCGCTCACGGCGGTCGAAGCATCTTTCGCAGGGATGTTTGTTGTCCGAGATGCATTGCCGGCTCTGACTGAGAACAGCCTTCAAACATCCTGCAGGTTGCCGCGCTCGCTAGGCTCGCTCTCTCTCTCTTTCTTTCTTTCCACAGGGTTGTGGTGGGGAGGCTCTCTCTCTCTCTCTCTATCTCTCTCCATGTCTCTCTACTAGGGCAGAAGAGGCAGGCAAGGAACCCACCCCTCCGCGCGTGCACGCGCACCTGCATGTCCAAGCAGGCTTTGAACTCCAATTGCCCCCCCATTGGCTTGGCTATACAACAGGATCCAATAGATTCCCCCCGGCCAGAGTACAGCGAAAGAAAAAAAAAACAACATTCGACCATTGCAAGATATTGCAAGCACTGAGAGCCTTGCTTGCTCGCTTCAGAGTAAAGGCGCTCGCGCGCCCTCCCCCGAGGGGGCTCTGTCCGTCCGGCGTCCAGCGCCACAAGTCAGCGTCAAACACCTTTAACCCTAACCTGAACGCCTATCCCCGCCTCTCACCGCCAAACCGAACCTCGCGCACTCACTGCTTGCACCTACCTGCCTGCCTGGGTCATCCCCGAAGCACTGAGAGCCTTTCTATCGCTCTCTCTTCCTCCAGACTCTTTTGGCAACACGTACTCTCTCTCTACCAATTTCTACTGGTAACAGTTTCCGTCTTGCAAACCTAGGAGCAACTGTGTCCTCCATCGGACGCTCTTCGTCTTGCTTCCGCCGCCTTGAGACCGTGGCTGCTCAATGTAAGGAAATAGCGACTGTTTGCAGGGCACAGAGCTAGGACCGAACATCGCGCTTTCATTCGATCATGCTGTGCAATAGCAATACCGCAATGCCCTCGTTCTCGACATGTTAGCTAACGGTGGTTCTACCCTCAGACATTGGCGAGCCTCCTCATCTCGCCACCTTCAGTGTCAGCCCGCTCTGATCGCGAGGTTGAACCCAGCACTTTCGATTCCACCTGAACGGCAATTGCAATTCGCCAAGGCTTGTTCACGAACTCGATTGAACCGGCCTGGTCACTGATTTCGTTGATTTTGGTATCAACTTTCAGGACGAAGGACCGCAGGATGCTGTTTCCAGTGAACCTTCACAAACGGTACGTTTGCCATGCCACCGCTCTTCTCAGATTGTAATTAGGGTCGACGAGCCTGTAGTTCAAGAAATCGAGGAAAAACATGATCTCGACAAGGCCACCAATCCAAGACTGGATGTCGGAGTAGCGAGGCATGTTGATCTGTCGGACAAGTATCAACACTGGAATCCGTGCAAGGAGTCATGCACGGCATGTATTTGCAATCTTGCTGGCAATACCTTCTTGTAGATCCAGTTCAGCGCATAGAAAACACGGTATCCCCCAAGCATGACCACGTACAGGCTTGTGCCCCTCAGACGAAGGAGAGAAGATGTGCAAGACATGAAAAAATCCTGCAGTTACGCCGAGAGCAGGACACATCTTTATTCACCCGCTCCCGATAGCAGAAGATATACTGCGGGACCTACAGCGAACGACATCGCTACTCATCAGTACGCATCGCGCCCACGATGGGAGGAGACATGAATCGCACTTTTGACCAATCATGTGCCGTTTTGTATGGCTTACGAGCGCGCACTGCATTCGATCCAAACATCGCAGATGCCTGCACAAGTGTTGATGTTGAATTCGAAGTAAGGCATCCGATGCTTCACTCACGTTGTCAAATTCGTAGCAATAGTGGAATACCTTTACCAGCGAGATGATCATCAGAACCACTATATGAAACTAGCAAGATGGTGAAACTTTTCACAATAAGATGACGATGTTGATAATGACGGTGATGATGATGATGATGATGAGTGTGATGGTGATGGTGATGGTGATGATGATCGTGACGATGCAGAACATGACTATGCCTCATTTCTGATGACGACAAATGAATATGTGCAAGCATATGAAGGTGGCGATGAGGATCATGAGGAAGGTGATTAGATGATGAAAACCAGGAAGCATATGCAGTATGTTGTTGATGATGAACCAGCAGCGATGGCAGCATCAGTCGCAGTTGTGGGCAGAGTGGAAATAAGAAGACAGCGAACACTCAACACCAAACCATGCAGCACAGCGAAAGTCTATGCTCTTTTCTCTCGTGCCTATAGAAGCTCAAGGCCTTCAGTGGCAGCGGCGAACACAGCTATTCCGGAAAGTTCCTAGAATGCATGCATGTGCTCACAGCCCCCGAAAAGTAGAAATTTCCGGAAAAGTCTGTGCCCAGCCCCTGCTTTAGACGCTGTGCACCTTGCTTGCCTTGAGCAAGTGTCTCTGCCTCATCGCTGATCTTGAAACGATGAGTTCGAAGCAAACGGATCATTGGCTCTACGTGTGCGCCCGGAAACTTGGTTAACGAGTCGCCTGGGTTCAGGTTGTGGGGAACCCACCTCACTCGACCACAGCACAGAGTCATGCTCTCCTTGATCACTGCCACCTCGAGGTTGCAACGGCCGCACTCACCTGGTTGATCACCGAGAAGGTGGTCGTAAAGAGACTTCGCGTCGATGACCACGATGCTTCGCGGGTCCACGTACGAAGGGGATTCGGCCGCTATGACCGTGGCTCTGCCTTGCAGTTCGAGGATCTCCTCGTCGGTGCGTTGCCTTTCACGAAGGTCGAAATTGGAAACGCGAAGAGAGGCTCATAAGGCATCTTGCTTCCCCAGAGCCGCAGTCGCCGAGGACATAGACAACGCCTCGCACAGCATGGAAATGAGGCTTTCCTTCTCAGTCTCTTTGACCGCCACATCATGAGGCTCACTGGAGCGCTGTGACCTGCATTCAGGGTTTTGTCCGTGAAGCCGAGAAGGAAGCCGTGCTGGGACCTCTCCTTGCCACTCGTGTCAAAGGCCGAGTCCGCGATGAGGATGTTGCGGACGTCTGCCTCGGGGATGGCGTGAATTCGTAGTTTTACCGGGTGTTGCTTGAGGTGCCGGATGACGTCGTTGGCTTGATACACTGTCTCCACGGTTGGGTCCGGAAAGGAAGAGGCCAGCACGCTGGATGCGGCTGCCGCATCCGGTCGACACTCCCGTGACACCCAGGAGAGCGCCGCAATAGCGCCCCTCAGCTGCGTCTGCTCGGACTCGTTGAGCACCACCGACGCTGCATCCTTCTTAAGCACCTTGCGGGACAGCACAATTGGGGACAGTCGGGTGTACACGTACTGCTCCATGTGCAACTCAAAGGAGTAGTCGGGCAGCTGCTTTAGGCTCCGGCCCGCATACATCGTCTCCGTCTCCTGCACATTGATGGACTTGCCGAACTTGATTGTCTTCTCCAGCTCGGACACGCACTCACGATGACGATCATCGCCACACTCAACCACATCGTCCACTTCCACCACCAAAGCTCCTCGCGTAGCAGAAGTTGGCTCGGTGCCCGGCAACATGAGTACACATGGTTCAAAGGGGCAAATCTTGTAGCCGAGCTTGGTCGTGCGCTGAAGGAAGGTGGAGCGCCACCAAGCGGGGCCACTCACCAGGCCGTAGATTTCCGTCAACAGCACCAGCAATTGCCTTGGGTCCAAGCCTGGAAGTGGTTCATCACGTGGTTGAGAGCATGCCAAGGGAGTTTTGCGATCGGTAGGGCGGCTCTGCAAAAACGCAGTTTTTACATCTTTGACAAAAGATGTCCATCTGCGAGATGAGGCGAGTTGTAAGACAGTGTAGATGGCATTGCTTGACGGGGTCGGAGCACTCCGCTCAATCTGGTGTATCTGAGGATCCCTCCATCCTATGACGCACCACCTGCTTTTCGGACTCGACACGTCCGCAGTAAGTTCGAGAGGAGCGAGTTGTCCAGATTCGATTGCCGCCTTCTTCACCTTGTCGATGTCTTTCTGGTTCACGTCCAAGGGCTTATACCGATCAACGAATCTGGATTCCAGAATGTGTTCCGGGTGCTCCCTCAAGACTCCGCCACAGAAAGCACCTTCACCGCCTTATTGTCGAGGAGGGACTGGAACTCCTTGGCCCTGCTGGCTCGGAACACAGCCTTCTCCTTCTCCTCGAGTCGTTGAAACTCCACCTGGCCGAACGAAGTCTCTGTTTGCCTTGGCGACGTACATGCACCGGTCCCGCTCGCAGTAGCTCGCTTCTCCGTCAAGTGCCTGGAACTTCACGTGGGGCTTGGAGGCCTGAAGAAAGGTTCGGCCGCTCGTGGTTTGTCGTATCCATCTCGGTCCGGCTGTTGACCAGCTGCAACCCTTCGGCCTCGGCGTCGTGGTCCATGACGTCCATGTACTCTGACGGGGGAACCTCTTCCTCCGCGGTGGCCAAGTAAGGGTTGCTGGTAGCCGTATTGCCGGTGTCCCGGATGGGTCCGAAGTGCATAGTTCCAGAACTGCCCTCATCGACTCGAATGATCCGAGGGGAGTTCACCGCAGGAGCTTCAGTCACAGCCTGAGTTGAAGCAGCTGGCATCTCGCTAAGATCCTCGCCAAGGGCCGTCGACACATCCATGGAGTCGGTCCCATCTTCTCCATGAGGATGTTCTGGTCCGACTCCTTGTGGTTGTTCTGGTCCATCTCCTTGTGGTCGTTCTGGTCCATCTCCTTGTGGTAGTTCTGGTTCAACTCCTCGTGGTAGTTCTGGTTCACTCGGCTCATAGTCGTCGAAGTCGTCTGGACCACCGTCTGCCGTGAGATCCTGGTAGCCCGGTTGGTTTCCTTCGCGGATCTGCTTGACCAGATCTCGGTGAAGCTCTTTGGCCAGGCCGGCTCCGAGGGTTTCTTCTGAAGACGCAGGCCTCAACTGCTCTGAATTGACTTTCCATAGCCTGCCCCTCATGTTGACCCATCAAGAACCATTCCCCGGGCATGGAGCCACTAAGGCGCCTGGGCCAACCCAACCGAACTTGTTCTCGGTCCTTCGCCACACGTAGACCCACTGTCCCGGCCGTAGTGTGGCGGACTTCTCATCGGACAGCCGAGTCATCCCTTTCTTGGCCCGTTGAACCGCCACCTCATCTGACCGCTTAAGCCAAGCTGTTTGAGCGGGCTTCAGAATTAGTTTAAGTATTTTTTTGTTTTTTTTTTCCGGTATTTTTTTTGTTTTTCTCTGTTTCACGCAAACAGTACCTCATTTGGAAGCTCCACACCCCGGCTGTGCGCTAGCAGCGAGGGTGTGGGTGGGGTGGGGTGAAACACTGAATGTTACACATCCAGGTGCCTATCTGTTTCACGTATCACTTGCATGTTTC
>CAJNDV010030897.1:139531-155305 GCA_905221635.1 Symbiodinium sp. CCMP2456 | reverse complement strand
GCAGCCGCCGTCGACGAGACCTATCCTCGCAAAAAAAACTTGATAGGGGCCACGACCCGAATGCAGACACGCGCAACGTGGATATCGTCAAAAAAAAGTAGAAGGAAAGGCATATTCATACNNAATCATATGAGTGTACTACATCGGATGGGCGGAGCTGGGGGCTGGGGGCTAGGGGCTGGGGGCGAAGTTGGACGTGGCGAGCTTGGCGAGCACGCGCACGTTCTCAATGTAGCTCATCAGAGTGTTTAGAGATCTGAAGTCCAATGCTTGGTTCGGAGCTGTTAGGTGCCCGGCTTAAAGGCAAAGGTTGAAACCAGATGTCCAACAAACATTTCCAGCGTTCCACAAGTTGCTGCTTCCATGTGGGGGCTTTTTGAGGTGATGTGCCTCGAGGAACCTTGAAGAGACATGGAGGCTGGTTTCACATGTCTATATGAGGAAAGCTTTGTTTTTATTGGTTGGATAGATATCACTTCTGATTCTTTTGTAGGGATAATACAACAAATTCCTTGCTATTGACAGAATCTCGAAACTGTTTCGTGTCTGGCCACTGATAAAAATGAAAAGGATTTCTTATGCTATTTGCGTTGTCGGAAAACAAGCGGCAGGCATACAAACACGAGTTGCAGCAGTCAAGATGAGTGAAGAGTTCTGACAGATGTCGATTATGTGTGTATGCGTGTGTGTACAGACGAAACGAGAGATTCAAACGTGTATGTGACGGTGCAGAGAGCGAATGCGCACTGAAGATTGCTTGGTCCCAATGTGCACACAGTTCTTCCAAAAAACACGGGGTGGGAAGGAGCCCTGCCTTGGGAAGTGGCTGCTCATGCATCTCCATGTTAAGGTCCGACTCTAATTGATCTTTTGCAGGTTCTTTTGAAGAAGACTCTCGCGTTGAGTGTGTGAGATCTTTTGAAAGATATCGTCTTTTGATTACGGACAAAAAGGGCGAACAAGTGGTTGTGAGAAAGCTTCCACAACTGCTTTGCAGGAACATTTCGAGAATCGAGCTGTGGCATCTTACTCTTCCATCGAGATTTGTCAGAACGAAACACGGATGGTTAGCTTGACCACTACAAGAAGTTCTGTTGCATGACGGTCATGCCACTGTGTTTATCATTTCTTTGTTGGACGCCTTACTCTATGTATGGCTGGCATGCCACAGGTGTTAAGTGTCTGTGCTGGCAGTTGCCCGTTGAAAGTTTGTTCGTGGGTCTGTGAAATGGCAGTTTTGTACATGCTTTTGAAATTCTCCGACCACCGCATACGACAAAAGTTCATGGGTACAACCGTCGGCAGGGGAGTACGTGCACATACCAAGTGGTGTCATCTGCCAAAATGCAATATCACCGAGCAGCATCGTTCTTCATGCCAACGCCAGATTTCGGCTCATCAGTTCTTGTCTTGAAGTTGTTGTGCATCACGGCAACATAGCAGGCGGCTCAATCTCTGATCAGTCTGTTGTCTGGGAGCATAGACGATTCGAGGGCATTTTAAAAATGTGATCCCGCGATTATTGCCAACTAATTTCCGTGCTTGAGCCTGCAGACATACAGCCTCATGCCTGACGTCGAAAGCTTGAAAATGCGGTCCTTGATGTTGCTTGTTGAAAAGATGGAGATGAAGAAGACGCAGCAGGTCCGCAGAACAAGTGAGCCGTTCCCAACAAGTCGTTGGAAGCCCCGAACTGCTTCTAGTGGCTTGCGGAGTGAGGAAATGCATCTGCAACATGGCATTTTGATTCTTCCGCATAAAGACAGCAAGAGGGTTGCGAAGTGGATCCTTTCGTGGCACACGTCTTTCCAACTGTGTTCCCTTTTGGTAGCAGGTAGCACTTGGCTGAGTAACCACGGAACAGAGCCCGGCGTGTAGGCTCGTCATGGTGTTGAGGCTCGTAGCATTGCACGTCGACGAAGCTTTGATGCCGGCCGATAACTGTAGGAAACATATGAAGCTGCAAGACTTGGGTGATATCAGATGTGCCTAACGCGGATCTGCCCTGTAGGATCGCGGCTTCATGTGGGTGATGATGCAGCTTGAGGCGAACAGCTTCCCCTTACTGCGAGCCCTGCTGTACCGGAGGCACGCAGGGCAAGGGAGTCATGGGTGACGAACCGTCACAGGATAGCCGGTTAGTGAACATTAAGCTGAGCACCTTCCTAAAGAAGAACGTCTATGTAAAGTCCGCCCGGTTGTGAAGGCACGCGCATATACGCATGTACGCACAGAAAGGCAGATAAAAGATTCGGTGCCTAGCTGCAGAATCGAACCAAACTGCATACGCATTGGACATGTTCTCTAGCCTCTGTTTCAGAGTTGTGTCATGTGCGGCTTCAGGTTGGAGCTCCGTTTTTGGGCCCGGTTCGGGGCCCGGGCTTTGGCGCTTCGCCATGTCGCGGACTCTCTGCTAGGGCATTGAAATTGGCGGCCTTGACTTGGGCAGCCGTCGCTACAAACAGCCGAGCAACCGAGAAAGTCGGATCTCCAAGCCGTCCGATGAAAGGTTGAGGCCCTGAGAGTGCGCGGAGCTTTCTTCCGCCCCTCTGTGTGCCTGGTTGGAGCCCCATGTACGAGCGGTAAAACCATACTGCGAGTCGCTCAAGGGGTTTGACCGTGCCAGCACTGTTCCACGAGGATGGCCCGACGGCATCACCTTGAAGCCTCGCTTTCCTGGATGCTCAGGTTGGCTTGTGGGCAAGTCGAGGAACCTCGCACTGCCGACGCGGTCGGTCCTGGCGTGCTGGCCGATGCAGCATCGTGCATTTGCATTCTGAACCAGCGCATGTGTGCGCCGGCTAGGTGTGCGAACACTGGCGCGACGCGAAGTCATTGCAACCGAGCACACCGCTCCATGCTGGGGCTCATGGTTGACCTTTATCAAACTTGTGCTCATAATCATGGGCCCTGCGTGTTTGTAAGCTCAACAAATTTAAGAGGCCAACTGCACGCCGCATCATGCGTGGCTGAAAGCGAATGTCATCCAAGCATCACCCCGGGATATTAAATGGCCAGGCAAGGATACCTAGATCCCTGTGACCAATATTCCTGCCCAATAAATGATGCCAAGCGATCCTGACATAAGCTATTTTCAGGACCTGAGAGCATGAACTGGTCCTTTACCAGGTGCCTCCGACCTAAACAAGTGGTTTCAGGTGGTGCTCTCCAGGCTTCGCGAGGACGCGCTGGTCCCTGCGCTTGCATCCCAGTGCTGAAAAGCGTGAGCATGAGAGCGCGGCCAGCATTTAGCGCCGCTCGACTCGCGAGATCAGCCCGCTTTTGGAATCGGCACTGTTCTACGAGGATAGTCCGCTGGCATGCTCTTGAGCCCATCTCACTCTCCTGGTTGTCCAAGTCCGGGAACGTTGAAGTGCGCACCCGATGCCGTCGCGCATCGCAGCATCGACGTGCACCACACTGTACAGGCTCAACTGATCGCGGTACGAAGATCCTGTAAGCTTCGCTGCCGCATTCGGCACTTTGGCTGCTGCTCGTCCCACCCTGCTCTTCTTCGCGGCTTTGGAAGCCAAGTCCATCCGCAGCATCTACGTCACTTTGGGGGCCAAGGGTTGCATGCCTCTCGCCTCTTCCCGGGGCATGCTGCAACCAAGTCCAAGCTCGGTTCGAATACAAACCCTTTGTTTCCGGAGCAGAAGACTCGCAGCCCATCAAATCGGCGGTCGGGCAAGCATGGCGTCTCGTGAGGACATCGCGCTGCTCGAAGTTTCCTCGGCTCCTCGGAGTCCGGCCTAGGTGGATAACGCTCGTTGAACGCAGGGTGACTCCTGTCTAGGTCTAGGCCCCTTGCAGCAGGTCAGAGTGGTTCTGAAGGTATCGGGACTGTCAGCAAGGTCCCCCAGGTATGATGTGAGCCGTTCTACCGGACGCGGGACTGCTTTTCAAAGGCTCATCTTCTGGTAAGCCCAGAGGCCGAGCTGGTTTCCGATCTTTCACTCCTTCGCCTCCAATTCCATGGATCTCGAGCTTCGCAGTGAGGTTCCGATCCACTCCTGTAAGGGCGGCTTCGGCGAAGGTAGCAAGAAGCCTGGAGGGGTCTGTTTTGTCCCTCGCGGCTGCGGGCACGGGAAGTTTCAGATGGACATTCAAGCATACTTTCGAGGGCTTTTTGCAGGCGATGCTGCATGTCCGCGCATGTGGCGCGAAAAGACGAGGCAGTCTGAAGTCAGCAGCCAAGGCATACTACCGGTGGGACCCCACCTCGAGTTGCGACCTTCCAGCCTTCTCGCAGCAGGCTGTGTTTGTTGGCAATTCTCCGGAATTCCTTTCTGGCAGGGCTGGAGAATGAAAGTTCCACATTGCAGTTGCGGACGCCCCCCCTCACCTGCAGAGGGGATATGCACAGTTTTGCAGCGCCAGCCTCTTTCAACTTGACACGACGACGAAGCGAAGCTCGAAGCTGAAGATCTCAGACTTGCAAGATGAGCCGTTGTTCCTGTCTCTAACATCTCTAAGACCGAGACTGCGCCTGTTTGGTCTGCTGGGTGTCGGTTGCCAGTACAAAAGCGGCCAGGATTGTCCGCATCGCTCGCAGAGCCGAGGGAACTAAGCACTGCCCCTGCGAACTGCGGCCTTTCTCTGCACCTGCGAGGCTCAAACGCAAGGGTTGCAGTGGGTGGGGCTGGGGCGATTAGCCTTGGTTTTGTGCGGCTGGAATAGACCCCAGCAATCTTGTGTTAGCCAAGCAGATCATGTAGAGCCAGGCCCACGCAACTCGAACCGTTCTCAGCTTGCCGGGGATCCGGGAGGCTGCGCAGCACGGCTTTTCAGGGCTGTTATGCTGGGTTCCTAAGCCGATGTTGGCCTAACTATCCTGTGTCGCGACCTGCTTTTTTGGTCGGAAGTCTGCATGCTCGTGCGAAGTGAAGGCTTGGAAGGTGATCGCAGGGTCGCCTTGACGTGTTGGTGCGAGTTGGGTTCCCCAGCCGCTGCTGGCGCATGCCGCGACCAGCTTCGTTGCCTGAAGTCTACTTGGAGAGCCTCGTGTGAAGTAAAGGTCTGGAAAGTGACTGTCGGGCCATCAAACACAGGATGCAAGTCGGAAAGGCAAACTTTCGGAAACACCACTATGTGCTTGCCAAACGAGCAAGTTTCCGTTGCACTGAGGTCGACTTGTTCCGATACAGTGTTGTCTGCTACCTTGTTGTTTGGATTACATACAGTGCCGTTGACACAATCACAACTTCATGATTTGGATGATTTACAGCGATGTATGCTTCGCTCTGTGATTTGTGGGATAACACTATGTGAGAGTTCAAACAAAGGCTGACCAAAGTGCTGAAGCCGATTCGCGTAAGAGTTTGTGTTGAGGGCTAACCACATCGCAGCCGACAAATCTGTGAACCAGAACGTGTGTTGAAGTCTGGACACTGCCGCTCGAGACTTCACCTGCGATTTGATGGCTCCTGGGCCTTCGCCCTTTTTGACCTTTGTTTGACTTTTTCTGTGCCGCTTTGGTGCTTCTTTTGCGCCTTTTTTCGGCTTTCTGTTGACTCCCAGTCCCATGCACCGAAACCCTGAACCTTAATCGTAAATCGTAAGCCCTAAAACCTCGAAGCCCTAAGCCCGAAGCCCTAGCCGTTAAATCTGGCGTTTGAGCCGTCGGAGCAAGTGAGTGCTTAGACAACACTTGCGAGGGAACCGGGCAAGCCTGTAATTGCCGGCGTTTGTGTGCATCTGCGAAGTCCAAATGCAAGGGTGGCAGATGGTGGGCCTGGTGGGATCAGCCTTGGTTGCTTGTAGCTGCAATGGGCTCCAGAAATCTTGTGCTGATTTCTGGGTCCCCGCGGTGTACCAGATCTCTGAAGCCAAGCAGGCCATGTAGAGCCAGGCCCACACAGGTTTTTCACAGCTCTGGGTTCCTAAGGCGCTGTGGGCCCGGGCCATCCTTCGCCGCGACCTTCTTTTTTGGGCCGGAAGTCTACCTGCTCGTGCTTGGAAAGTGACCGCAGGGTCGCCTTAACCTGTTGGTGCGAGTTGGGTTCCGCAGCCGCTGATGGCGAGTGCCGCTGCCGTGACCAGCTTTCTTGCCGGAAGTCTACCGGGAGAGCCTCGTGTGAAGTGAGGGTTTGGAAGCTTACTGACGGGCCGCCTTAAGGCGTAGGTGCGGTAGGTGCGGGCTTTCTTCACGCCCCCGCTTGCGAGGGATGCCTTCAGATGCTGCCCTGATCGAGGGGCCACAAACTGAAGGTAAGCGTGACAAAAGGTAGCTGAAGCCGGTCGTGGGAGCTTGCAAGGAGAGCTAGCCGTGTCAAAGCCGACACATCCGTGAACCAGAAAGTGACTTAGAGCTCGGACGCTGCTACTCGAGACATCACCTGCAATTTGATCGCTCCTTCGCCTTCATCTGTTTTGGCTGCGGACCTTGCTTTTTTGCTCAGTCTCACGCCTAGTGTTGAGCCGTCTACGTACCCCCAGCGGTCCCAGCCAAAAGATCAAGCGGCTTCCCTGCTACACCTTGCCACAGCTCATTAAGATCACGGGTGCCGTCGAGAAGAGGGTTCCACCATTCAAGGTGGACATGCTAGGTCTGGACTTCGGCAGACTTCGTCGAATTCGGTGCCTGGGATTGGCCAGTGGAGAGTGTTCTTGCATGACCGCTTTCCGCCCGCCCAATCGTGCCTCCTGGCCCTCATCCATTGGTCGAAGGTGCTGCTCTGCCGCCGAGGTGGATGTTGCCGTCGTTTCCCATCTCTGGCACAGTTCCAACAAGGAACCACAATTCAGAATTGATCCCAACCCATGCTTTTGAAGGAAAGTCTCGAGCAGCCTGGGGCGAAGCAGGCGAGCTTGGGCTGCTTCTCCCCATTTTTCCAGGGGCTCCTTTTGGGTGCTTTGGTTCCCTTCTGGAGGTTCTGTGCTATGCAGGCACATGAAGGGATTAGATTAGTCCGATTAGCTGGTTGGCAGCGGTTTGGCCGAAGCGGCATTCGCCTGCGATAGACGCAGAAGCGAACGACGCTGGCCTGGCCGAGATTTGAGCCCAGCCATGCCTTGCTTCGTCACTGCGAAAGCACGCTTAAGCTAAACCCTGAGCTCCTTCCCTCCACACCTGAGCTCCTTGTGCTTGCAAGTCTGATCGCAAGAGGCCTCTGAGCTCTCAAAGAGCACTCTCCACCCTTTGAAGCCTAAATCCTAAGCCTTAATCCTCATCGTATGCCCTCTTGATTTCTGTCGGCCCTCTGCGGAGTCCCCTCGGTGTTCGGGATAGCCCAAGGTAAGCAGAACATGTAGAGCCAAGGTAAGCAGAACATGTAGAGCCAAGCCCACAGAACTCGAATTGTCTCCCACAGCTTGTGGGGAATCCGGGAGGCTGCGCAGCACGGCTCTGCAGAGTTGTTTGCGAGTGGTGGAGATTTTGCGTTGGGTTCCGGAGCCGCTGTTGGCCCTCGCCGCGACCCCCGTTTTTGGCCGGGAGTCTCTTTCGGGATTTCAGTGTGCGGCGAAGGTTTGGAAGATGACCGTCGGGTCGCCTTAACGGGTAGGTGCGGGCTTACTTCGCGTCCCGGCTTTCGAGGGACTCCTTCAGATGCCGCCCTGAGTGAAGGACCACAAATTGAAGAGCTGCCGTGACAAGACGTCCCCGAAGCCGGTTCGTGTGAGAGGTTGCAGGGCTAACCATGACAAAGCCGATACATTTGTGAAACAGAAAGTGAGTTAAAGTCCAGACACTGCCGCCGCTCGAGACTTCGCCTGCAATTTGATCGCTCGTGGGCCTTCGTCTGTTTGGCCTTTCAAGCACTTTTCTGCACCGGCTTGGAGTTTTGTTGTGCCCCCTAAACCCTAAACCCTTGACTAAACCCTAAACCCTAAACCCTAAACCCTAAACCTTTTTTTGTCTTCTGTTGACTCAGAGCCCCCTGAAGCCGTTGGAGCTGAGCTGAGCTCCGACATCGAGCTCGCGGCCTGCGTTTTTTACCCAGGGCCCAAGAGGGCTTGCGAGGCTGTCTCTGCAGTTTCGGCGAGATCGGCGGTGCACTCTAAAGGTCATGCTGTCGGATTGGAATCCCAAGATCCCTAACCTCATCTCAGTCCCTTAAATTTTAATTTCAAAGTAAAGCCACACAAAGCCCCAGATCTTAAGCGCCAATGCCCAGGCTTCTCGAGACCCGACGCCGTGGTGCACGGAAGCTTCCGGCCCAGAGTCGCGAGCATTGCACGGCGTGCTCTCATCGGCTCCTGAGAGAGTGAAGGCGAATAAGAAAGGTCCGCCACAAGAATAAGAAGGGGCCGGGAAGGTTCTGAGATCCTAAACCCTAAACCTTGAACCTTAAACATGTTCTGAGGGTTTGGGGCTGTTTCGGGTTTGGAGAGAGTCCGACAACCCAGAGGCTTCACGGCTTACAGGAAACCTATCAGGTTTCTGTGGGCTTAGCTTGCGGGATGTTTTTGCAGCGACCATGTGAGCATACTGCAAGATCGGTCGCTGGTATTGATGGCTCGGACGTGCACCAGGTCATGACAGCGTCATCGTTTCCATGACTATTGCTGTGGTGATGATACCGCAAACACCAGTATGAACCACCCCTTTTGCAGTTTCCTCTTGCGAAAGCCGCTGGTCTTATACCTCGGGTGCACAGTCTCCATCATACAGCATGCAGATGTTAAAGCATCACAAGCACCAGTGACATACGATCGCAAGACCCCGTCCCACAACCTCTGAGCGTGGGAAGTCTGCGAGCCGTACGCTAGTTTGAGCGTCCCTCGGCTCTAGTGCCTTTATCTAGAAAGGCATGGGCTCACGGCTGCCAGCGGCATGTGCTGGTGCTTGTGCAGTTTTTAGGTCTGATAGGCGTGCGGACGAGCGCACAGGCTGTTTACAGCGCTCCACTCGGGAGTTCCGCGCTTTTTTGATGTCTGCTGTTGCTTGCTTCTCGTCCGGTTTTGGGCAGACTCGGGGGTCTTGGACCCCAGATCTCTTAGTCTTTTCGCTTTTCGAAGCTTACTGAAGTAGCCATCGGGCAGGCCTTCGGCGCTGTCTACTTGCCGGAGGGAGTAGGTCCTTCGACTTTGAACCCCTGCATCGCGATCGCGGAACCGGCAGGCTAGCTAGCTGAGGCCAGGTGGTGGGGTTGGGACCTGCAATGCTCAAGATCTTCCAATTTCCAAGCCGTCGATACAGAGATGTTCCGATTTCGGAAACCCTAAACCCTAAACCCCCTACGTCACGTCGACCATCGGCGCATGGTTGGTCAGCACAGCGATGCTTAGCATGTCCTCGGCGGTCCGGCTGTGGGCCTACGGCTGTCCACGTCCACAGGGACAGCACCACCAGGAAGCCGTCGGTGGTGCGAGGCCTCAAAGATCCTCGGTTGAGGGACGTTTACGGTTGAACATGGGGCTTTGGGCTTATACCTCAGACTCCACCATGTAATCGTCGGAGGTCGGTAGTCGCAAAGCAGCAGGTGAAGCTTTCTCCGAACTGAACTGACCACTGGGATCTCAGCGGCTTGGATGCTGCGCTTGTCCGAGCTGCGTGGACGGCAGCTTGAACATGGTGGGCTCTCGTGCCTCCATCACGTCACAGAAAGCAGCTGAGCCCTCCGGCCTCTTCTCGCCACGTCGAGTGCTCTCGCACCTGCCAGCCTCTGCTTGGGTACCTCAGGCAACTCTCTGTTTGCACCTACGTCTGTGCTTTGTACTTGTGTTTTGTCCGCCTGTCCTTCCCTGAGCTGGGTGACTTCCTGCTGCTTCCATGCACTGTGGTGCCACGGGGTGTGGGGCGGAGGACGGCTGTTTTACGCATACCCTGGAGCTTCCATGTGAGCTTCGGACTTGTTTTTGGCGGCAGAATGCAGCGCTGCCGCGTTGTCGGCCACGCCGCGCGGGATCCAAAAAGGCAGCAGCAAGACGGAACTTGGACACGCGGCCGCTGGTTGCTGTATGAGAGCCTGTGTCACCTGCTGCGCCTCCCAAACCCTACACCCTAAACCCTAAACCCTAAACCTAAACCCTAAACCCTCCACCCTAAACTCTTAAAGATCTGCCTTGACTCCCGAATCGGCCTCGGGGCCGAGCGCTGCAACTGTCCGGACGGAAGGTAACTCTCGAATAATGGAGGCACGCAGTGGCCGAAGCCAGTTAAATGTCATGTGTGGTGACGGTGATGATGAACGATCCGGATCACACAGGAGAGGCAGAACATGAGGCGTCTCTGTTCTGCGGTAAGAGGTATGGTTATTGAAGCTCAGCAGAGAAAGCCACGGCGGCTGCCCGTATGCTCATGGAAATGCCATGTCTGTGACCGGCTGTAACAGGGCGGTGCCAACTACGAGCTTCCCTTCAGCGACCGGTGGGTTTCTCGTAAGCCAATGGTGAACCAACAAAAACACCGAGCCTCCATGTGCAAGCCACTGGAAGAGAAGGCGCCTTGAAAAAACATGGAAGCTCCGCTTTTGCAGATGCGTCGAAACCGCCTCACGTCGTGTTTCCTTGCTCATTAGGCTCCTCGCGAGTCCAGCGCTCGATGGACCTTGTCCATCCTCGCTGCCTCTTGCAGCTTTTGCATTTGCTGCCCCAGTGCAGGCAAGGCGTGCATCGTGCCAGGCAAGCTGCCCTTGATCTCGGTCCGAGGGCGCTCTCCGACTCTGCGCATGGCTACGTGCGGGACTAATACGGGCAAAGTGCCGGCTCCGAGGTAGGCTTCTTCTTCCGTGTCAAGACGTTGCAGGAACTTGCAGGCTGTGTGCAGTCTCGATGCTGTGGCCGCCAGAAGCCGTTTGAAATCGCGAGCGCGTAGCAAGACCTCTGAAATCCTCGGTTTCAGGTTGAACGTCATGACAAGCCCAGCGGCCCAGAAAGGGCTTCTAAACAGCAAGGCAACCTGGTCTCCTGCAGGAGTGTAGTGCGCAGGTACAAAGGAGCTGGCAGGCTTCCGTCGCCCTGTGTTTGTCTCAAGTTTTCAGACCTAGGATCAGCCGGTACGCAGCGGACCCAGAACTAACAGCAGCCCGTACACAGCAGACTATGTACAAACATCCCCAGGTGGTGTGAGCACCAGACGACAGTGACCACACTACATGGAGCGTCGGGGGCATCTCAAGCGGTGGCAGAAAAAGGAGATTGAGCGCCAACCTTACCGCGAGACCGGCCCATGAACAAGCCTGCCAGGTGTTCACGAAGCAGCAAGAGCTGTAGCGAGCGCTCAATTGCGACAACATGGCAAGGGCAAGATCTGAGGCAACTGTGAACCGCAAGCACGCTTCTGGAAGCCGGACCCCTTTTGCTGTCCCTGAGCCCTTCTGCAAAGCCGGGAGTCCGATGCCAGCTTTCTCCAGGAAGCGCCGGCGCCGGCAAGCAGCTGCCCGAAGGTTCTAAGCTCGGCTCGAAGTTTTATCGCCTACGGCCAGCTAAACTATGCCTGAGAGGAATGTACAAAAAAAGGGCCGGGCCGCACTCAAGAGTGTCTGCATGGCCTTCTGGATCTAGGCTCGACGTCTTATCCCCTACATCGAGCTTAACTCCTAAACCCTAAACCCTAAACCGTTATGCCTGAGAGGGTTGTTACGGAAGGCTCAGAGGGCGAGGATTTTAGGCTCAAGCCCAGCTCACTTATATCATCTTCGAGTACACCCTAAACCCTTAACCCTCCACCCGAAACTCTAAACTGTAGACCCTAAGCTAAACTGTAGACCCTGAACCCTTAACCCTGCACCCTAAACTCTATACTGTAGACTTGAGATGACTGCAATCCACACTTCTGGGGGCCATGCTCCAGGGCTCCCGGCTTGCTTTCAGCGCGGCTTTAAGAGAGCATTGCGTTGTGCCGCTCTTGAGTTGTCGGCACGGCTTTGGGAAGATGGTCCCACGGAATGCCTTGTTTAGGGTTGTAGCTTTTAGGGTTTAGGGTGAGGCAATCGCATGTTCATCAAGCGAGTCGCTCTGCTGTGGAACCTATGGCCGGCCTCGTTTGTCCAGTCGCCGCTGACAGCCTTCAGCGCACCTGGCGGATCCCGATGCACTCTGGAGCAATCTTGAGGTTTGCGAGTCCGCCGCTATGTTGCCTTAGCTTTGCGCCTGGGTCTTGAAACTAGGGGTCAACGTGGGTTTGCGTTTTAACCAAACTGCCGGACTTTTGGAGGACGTGCTGGCCTTTGTTCTTGCTTCCAAGTCCCAAGAGGCTTGAGGACGAGCAGGTGGCGTGCTTCCCCTATGCGGGAAAGTCCGAACCTTGCCCTCCGCTTGCCACGGAGGATCCTGGGCTACTGGCAGGACCAGCCACGCTTGAAGCCGAGAGCACCCGTCGTGTTTCTTCAGGAACCAAATGGCCACCCCGGTGCCGGCAATTGTGCCCCTGCCTGCAGCTGTGGGGGTGACCCAAGACTTTCAGCTCTCATCACATCATCGCTTTGGGGCAGGAATGTAAGCATTGGGCACATGTTCAGCTGCCAAGATCTGTAGTTCTCAAGCGGGCGCTTTGTCAAGGGCCCTCACTGTTGGAGTGCGGCCGGACGCAGTTCTTTTCCTGCTGCTGTCGCGCTGCACACTTGTTGCCGCCGTGTAGTGCTTGGGTTGTAATGGAAGGCCTCCGACACCGCCCTCATCGCCGGCTCTGCTTTGGCATTTCGGGCGCCTTGGGCCAGGCTTCTGTACCGAAGCTCGCAGTCTGCCGTGGGAAGCATGGGGGTCTCGGGGTCTTAGAAGGGAAAGGGACACGAGGCTCTTAGCCACGTTGAGCCAGTGTGTGTCAGCTTCAAGGAAACGCAGACGAAAAAGTTGCTGCATTCCTGCAGGGCATAGCATGTCTGGAGAGTACTAGAGAGTGTTGGAACATACCTAGTTGCTGCATTTCATCTCTAGTGTAATGATTTTGTTTCTTACGGTATGGCTTCTATTTGCGCGAAGCATCGTATTTCCAGGAGTGGCTAGGAGTCCTCGCAATATACCATGTTGCTTTAAGATACCTCATGATGCCTCATGTGTTTGACAATCTCCCATATACTGCCTGGCGAAGATGCCGCATGTACATGAATGCACAGTATGTCACTTGTGGATGTTGGGGGCCCGTTTTCGCAGGTCGTTGCCAGACCTTGAATCAAGTGGGGTCACTTTGGCAGTACACGGTTTCAGGAGGGTTGAGCCTCTTAGCCAGCTTCAGGTTGATCCCTGTAGATCGCTTGCATCCCTAAAAGAAAACCTGAACCCCATCGTTGAAAGCCATGGCCGAGATGGAGTTGACGTTGGCAGGCCGCATCTGCCGGAAGCCGGGTTTGCAGTCTGGCCTTTTTCGTCAGTAATCATCAGAGGAGGCTTTCAAACTACGGCTCTTAAAGCGCACTTTTCTGAAAGTAATAAAAGTCCGGATTTTAGGCATCGTGTGTGACGTCCAAAGTCCGTTGAAGCCGCATCCCGCGTGTTGAATGAGGACCCCGACCGCACAGATGCAGCCGGCATGCAACGTACTTCGGTCAGAGATGTGCAGGGGCAGAGCATACAGCCCAAAGCATGTATCCGTATCCCACATGCTGAACACTGTATCGCAAAGCTTGAAACCCAATAACTATGCAATGTTCAGCTTTGTTTCGTCAGGGTCCGCCGGCCTCGACGAGGATGTGGAGGTGGGGCAGCTCATCGACTCTGGAAGCCCAGATCGCCGTCTTATTGTCCGTACCGATAGTTTGAAGGTTTGGGGTTTAAGAGTGTAGGGTTTGGGGTTTTCAGCAGAGTTTCATGGTCGAAAGTTTGAAGGCTGTGTCCATTCATAAGCTTACGCCTGAGACTCTGGGCGTTGAGGAAACCCCTAAACCCTAAACCCTAAAACCCGAAACTCCAAGCCAGGGCACTCTCCGCTGTGCGCTGTGCAGCAACACCTGGCCGGAGCGCTCTTCAGATTGTCAACCTAAACTCGGAGTCGACGAACCCTAGACCCAAATCCACTGAACCCCAAACCCTGAGACCTTTAGGTTAGGGTTTAGGATTTAGGGTTCAGGGTTCAGGGTTTAGGGTTTAGGGTTTATGGTTTAGGCTGTCGGAGTACTGGGTTTGGCCCTGTGTTGTTTCGTGTAAATGGCTGTGTCCTGCGGTTTGAGCAGTCTCGCATTTACAGGGGTTGAGCGTTTTTTTGAGCACATTGAAGGTTCCGGGGTCTACGGAGACGGTTAAGGTTGAGGGTTTAGGGTTTAGTGTTTAGGGGATTTCTTGCGATGCCGGCTGTGATTCGCTGGAAAGGTTTTTGGTGATATTATCAGGACACCTGCAAACAAACCCCTCAACTTCTGAAGCTCCAATTTTGGGACTTGAGGGTTCGTGGTGTTCCGGTATTGAGAGCACGGTTTGACGCCTACTTTGGCTGGACGTCGGGTTTCGGATCCTGCTGTTTGCGGTTGGGTTTTTTCAGGGATAGTGTTTGAGGGGTTAGGGTGCAATGTCATGTTCATTGTCGCGATCTCCGTGCATTCTTTACTTAAGGAGGGGATTCCAGTTTGAAACCCTAAACCGTCCTTCATTACTGTCAGGCCCTGTTCCAACAAGATTTGATTCACAAGCTTCAACCCCCAAGAAGCCAGAACCCCCCAGAGCCTAAGCCATAGATCTCAAGCCCTAGCCCCTGCATCTGAAAGCCCGAAAGTCCCACACCCTCAGCCCGTAACCTTTACCTGCAACAAGTAGACCCTAAAGCCTAAACCCTGAACCCTGAACATTGAACCCTAAACCCCTAAACCCCTGAACCCTAAACCCTAGACCAAGAACCCTAAACCTTGAACCCTAAACCCCTACACCCTTGAACCCTAAACCCTTAACCCTGAACCCTAAAGCCTGAACCTAAACCCTAAACCCTTAACCCTAAACCCTTAACCCTGAACCCTAAAGCCAGAACCTAAACCCTGAAGCCTGAACCTAAACCCTAAACCCTTAACCCTGAACCCTAGGCCTCTAAGACCTTGCGCTCAAAGCTCTGCGTCCGGGAGCTGAAGCCCTCAGCCCGAAAATTCTAAGCCCCTTGTGGAGCCCCTTCTAAGCCTCCTTTCATAGGATCCCCATCATAGAACCCCTAAGCCCTAAACCCTAGACCGTAAACCCTAGACCCTAAACCCTAAACCCTAAGCCCTAAATCCTAAACTCTGCTAATACAGCACTTTCTGAGAGCCTTCAACCCTAAAGCCTTCTTACAGAAACTATTTCAGGACCCGTCATAGAACTCATTATAGAACCTACGATAGAGCCTATGATAGACCTCTTTTATAGACCCCTTTTAAGAGAGCCTTTGCCTTCAACTCATGTAGGAGCAACTCTTCTGCCCTCGGCCTGCGGCGATTCGGACCTGGTCGGAGGCTTCCTCGTTCGTTTTTTTGGGTTTCTGTAGGGGTTTGGGGCGTAGAGGTTGGTGTTTAGGGGCTGAGGGGTTTAGCGGTTTAGGGTTTAGGGTTTTTTGGTAAAAGGTGCTTTCAAGGCGCTTGAGCATTGGGGATTTAGCCTTTAATGTTTAGGGATACTACTCGGTTTTTGAGTAGGGCTTGATAGGGCTTCTCAAAATAGGAGTGCCCGAGTCCGCGGAAGCCTCCAGCAACCGAATACACCGAAGGTGAGGATTGAGAGGTTCGGTTTTTGCTTTGTTTTTGTTGCGTGTCGTCCCTGATTTTCGCTACTGTCCGGTTTCAGCCCAAGCTCAACATCGAAGTTCCAGCTTCAAACACGTGCAAGTCAAAACTCCAGCAGCCTCGCCGGGAGGCCTCTGCCGCTGAGTTGCCCGCGTGCAGCAAGCCAGGCCGCCCCTGCTGTTGAAAGTCGAGGTTCCTGTTAGGGTTTAGGGTTTAG